>JAGXJF010000954.1:0-24934 GCA_019208055.1 Stipa capillata | reverse complement strand
AGGTGATGGTGGCTTGATGTGTCAAGGGCCATGACTTCAGCTGGTGGCAGGTAAAGCCTAGATTTGCTAGTTTCTTTGAGTCCATAGGAATCACCCGTACTATCAAGAGGGATGAAACAGTAGCAGTTGTCTAAGAGAACCTTGCTCATTGCTCAGAGTGTTGGTCAAGGGGATTGGTGCTTTGAGGCCAATTGCCCTGTGTCAATAGCTTTGCACAAAAGTATGTAGCTGTGTGAAAACCCTAGAGCTTTAGGCACCTGTGTGACACAGCTGTGTCAGAGGTGGTCTTCCGCTCTATGACTCAGGTACATCTCTGTACCAGGGGAGAGCTTGTAAATGCTAAGGTACCTACACTGCGATAGGCGGTCTGATGAGTCAGAAGTCTGTCGGAGGTTCTCTCCTTATAGGTATTAGAGTTTGAAGTATGCTGAGGGCATGTCATGTGCCAGGACCGGGCTGAGTAGTGCGGCTATCAGCTAAGGGTTCACCTGTGTGCGCCGCCGGTGACACAAGTGTCGGTCTGCCTGAGCCGGGTACAGTTGGGCGTAGGGTGTAGCTGTGTCACCGGTGGCTCACTTAATCCTACGTGGTAACAGGGTAACGGTCAGGTGCCTGTGGACCCTATATATAGGGGACCAGGGGAGGACTCTATCCTCAACCTTGCTCAAATCAGTGATTCGCATACGACCGTTGCAAAGCCTCCAACCACTCCACAAGAGCCGAGAGCCTAAGGGTTAGTTCGAATGGGTTTGTGAGCTAGAGCACGAGCAAAGGTTCCTCCAAGAGATTGCTGCTGCATCATCTGTTACTCTTGGAGTTTGTCTGCTCCTAGACGGGTGTAGGAGTTGCTGGTATCACCCAAGCTTGTGTGGGCTGAACCAGTAGTTTGTGAAGGTGTTCTGAGGTCTACTTGCTGCAAGGCAAATGGATCTCCACAAGCAAAAAGGAAGAGTCCTGAATGATCAGGTACTCGGAGAAAAAGCACGGTTTAGTGCTGGCCAGCTCTTAGGAGTGGTCTCTCCAACGGAGACGTACCTTCTCTGCAAAGAGTTGGAAAACTTCGGTGAAAAGCCCCTGAGTCTCCTTTACTTTCTTGTATTGCATGCATATCTGCTTATACTTGCTTGCTTGTGTCTCTTAGACTTGATCTGCTAAGTTTACCTTTTCACCTGTGCTAGATTTCCTTTATACCTGTGTGTGATCACCTGTTACTCAGTTGCTTCATTCACTTGTATTCACCTGTATCAGCACCTGTGTAACAAGCAGTTTAAGTAGAGCACTTGTGTTAGGTTAACTCTTCACCTGCGTCTTCCACCTGTGTGACAGCTGTGTGTTAATTTACACATAGTTTCCACCTGTGTCACTCACCTGTGTCACAGCTGTCCACTATTAACTTGTGAAGTTAATCTGACAACTCAAACAAAAGATTAAAAGAGGCAAATTTTATAAGCCAACTATTCACCCCCTTCTAGTCGGCATCTCGGTCCTTTCAGCAGCGGCAACCTGCTCGGGTAGGAGGTGACGACGGCAACCAGCTTGGGAGGGAGGGCAGCACGGGAGGGAGAGCGGCGTGGGAGTGGGCTTCGACAGATCTAGGCGGTGGGAGGTTGAGCGGGTGGCGGAGCTCGGCAGTGGGAGGTGGAGCTCGGCGGCGGCTGCTGTCCATGACGAGAGGCGAAGCTCGGCTCGGGAGGATGGCGCGTGGAGGGCGGCGGCAGGGGAGACCGGCGGGGAGGGGGTGGAGGGCGGCGTTGGGGAGGAATAGCCGGCGTGGGAGGGGGGTGGCAGTGGTCGCGGGGATAAGGGGAACGGGGCTGCGGGTGGAGGATGGGAGGAGAGAAAGAATTTAGGGATTTGAGTGGCAGTTTTTCTGTAATTATGTTGAACTTTGAGGGTAGTAATTGGGATGGAGTAAGTGGAGAGGAGAAGAAGCTCGGGAAGCCTCAAATTTGAGGCTTCCTGGCACCAACGGGAATCCATACAAGCTTAAAAATTAAGCCATATCTCAATTACCCCCTAGATTTAGCTTTTAGCTTATTTTGACCTATAAGCTCTTCAGATGCTATTCCTAAGGGGGGCCGTAAATGCCACTCACTCCTCATCAATCAGTCCGCGTGAACCTCCATGCTACACGGCTACACGATGGTAAGATTCGGTGCGGTAAGCCCACCGGGTGGTGTGGGTAAGCGCGTTGGAGCATGTGATGCTGTGAGCCTGTGCAGCCTGTGGTGGACCTGGTCTATTGAAAACTATGGTGATTCCTTGAATCGGACGGCTGCGACGAGGTCCGGCGCATGCAGGTTCACGAGAGGGCCCGCGGTTCGCGGGGCCGGCAGATTCGTCGTGTACGTGGTGGAGGTTCCGCCCGGCCGTGGAGCGTGCCCTGCCTAGAGGGATTGCACAGCGGTATTCTCGCGGCGACGGGCACACCTGATAGCTGTAGGCCGAAGAGGACGTGGCGTGATGGGCATGGGTTGGCGTGGCCCTCAGTGCCCTACTTCCTCCGAGGCCAATGCGTTGTTGCTAGTTGAAGCAATGCCAGGGTGATCGGCTTTGGGCCCCCTTTTGTCCAAGGATTTTCATCGAAATTTAGTATTTTTAATTAAAATAGTTTATAAAAACTTTATTTGATTTTATTCCACAAAATAGTTGTTCTATGGAGCCTATTTAGATCAAAATAAAGGGACTATCAAAATTCCTATGAATTACTTTTCTATACCTTAATAGTATATAGTTTTTTCTCTTCAAATATCCTACAAGTTCTTGTAAAGTATCCAAAGAGTCATTTTACAAATTTCATATGTTTTAGTTTTTATAAGATTCAGGAAGTCATGACATTTTAATTTTGGATTTTTCTATTCCTGCAATTTTACAATTATGCGTTATAAAGAGAGGTTCTTACGGTCTTTTAGAACTTAGAATTTAAAGCATAAATACAAAAAATATAGGATTACAATCTCATGATTTATTAAATTCTATAAGAAACCAGAACACGTGAATTCGTAAAAAAATTTAGATGCTCCATCTGAATTTTGCATGAACTGAAATAAAGAGTGTGTATATGTAAGATACAAAGGAAAATTTATATGAGGTATATGAAAGTAATTCATAGGAATTTGGTGATCTCATTCATTTGATTCAAAGGATATTTATAGAAAAGGTTTCTATGAATTAAAATCCTACATAATTCCTATATAAGAGAAAGGGAACAAAGACAAGGGCTTTGGACCCGTTAAAGGACTTTTTTTAGACTCGTTAACTCCCTTGAAACAACTTGGACATGAGCTCCGTTGGGACTATGTGGCTAGATCTTGCTAGCTAAAAACAGATAAAAACCCGATTGATAAGACAAAAAAATAGTCAACTAATATATTGTAATATCCCCTACTTAAATCTTGCTAATTGTGCATCATGACATGGAATGCATGAGTTAAATTTGAGGAATTTTAAAACTTTGAGAAAATTTTAGTTTGAATCTTGTTTGAAAAGGGGCAAATTTCAAAACAAATTTCACAAAAAGAAATCAGAAAAACAAAATAGAAAACCTAATCTAAACACTCCCCCCGGATGGGCCCTCTCGAGGCTCATTTCTTTTTCTCGGCCTGGCCTCCCCTCTCCTTTTCCCCCCGGCCTGGCCCGCTCTTCCCTCTCCCTTTTCCTGGCCTGTTTCCTCCCGCGCGGCCCAGCACCCCTCCCCTGGCCCCTTCCTCCTTCTCCGGCCTATCTCCGCCTCCCGGCCTGTCCCCGCTCCCCCATCCCTATCTCCTTCCCCGCCGTCGCTCCATCCCCATCTGGGCGCCGGCACCGAGCTACTCAAGCAGCTGCCGCCGTGGCAAAGGGGCAGCACCCGGCCCGCTACCTCCTGCTTTGGGAGCTCCGCCGCCATCTCCTTATCCTCCCCCTAGACCGGCACTCTCCCTTCCCCCGCGCCCTCTCTCTCTCGCTCGCTCGTCCATCGCCGCCCCGCCCCCACCGAGAGCCTCGCCGCCCCCGTCACCGTGCCATCCCTCCTCGGTGCCGCCTACCTCAGCCGCCGCCCTCTCTGCCTCGCCCCCGCCCCGACCGCCTCACCACCGTGCTCCTCCGTCCCGCTGCTCGCCTCGCTGCCCGACCCGAACGCCTACCGCCCCTCCGGCTCTGCCCACCCCCGGTGCCACTCCACCTCGCCGCACCGCCCCGCCGCCCGAGCCTCCTCGTTGTCGCCGCCCCGGCCCCGCTTGCCTCTGCCCCGCCTCCTCGTCGCCGCTCGCCTCCACCCCTCGCTGGTAAGCCCACCGCCGCTCGCCTCGCCGCCGTCGCCCCCCCCGGACCTCGCCGCCGGCGGCGCCGCACCAGGCGAGCCACTAGTCGGGCCGAGCCACGCGGCCGAGCCCCGACCGAATTAATTGGGGGTATTAATTGCCCCCTTAATTGTGTCATTAGGACACATTAAATGCTAATCATTGATCATTAATTGCTAAACTATAATTAATGTAATGACCCTTTTGCTGTAATCTTGTAAGTTAGGACTCCTAAAGTCTAAAAGAAATAAAGTCGAAGCTTTTGCATCTCATATTATCTTGTAGATCATTTGAAATTTTGCATTTAGCTCGAAAACCCTGAAAAGCATCACTCCAAAGCTAACCTCAACGACCTCACGAAAGAATTGATGACTAAAAGTTCTTTTACCTTTCTTTGAGTTCAAAGTGTTAAAAGGAGTTCCCTGCTAGTTTGAAGAAAACTGAAGTTTGAACCCTATTTACAAAAGCAAGAGGTTGCTTAAATAGATTATACTTAAGTTTTGCTCCTCTCTCTCCACCCCCAACAAAATTTCTGTAAATGGTAACACTTCACTAAAAATCCATGTCGAGTTAGCTCGTATGAAATTCCTGTTACCTACGATAAAATCTCCTAATTAGGTCATAACTAGCTTCTAAACTCCATTTTCACAATTTCAAGATTTTGACTTATCACATTGAATCTTAATCATATTCTAGTTAAAAGAGGCAATTGCTTTAGGTTCATTGCCCTCCCAGAATGGGTACAGCCAGTATATCTTCCCAGGGCCTCCAGGATTTTGATAAAAATTTGAAATTCAAATTGGGAGCAGCTGTAGATTCAAATGGGATCGTTATTTACAAACTCAGAAAAATAGAAAAGGAGAAATCCATAATCAGCCGAGTGGGCCGTAGTTGGCCTACCTTCCCTCTCTCTCTGGGCCGAGCCCACCTTCTTCTCCCGCCCGTGCCAGAGGCGCATTTCTTCTCTCCGTCTCCTCCTCTACACAGCGCATTTCCCCTCCCCGCTTTCCTTCCTTCCACTGACACGTTGGGTCCACAAGCCAGCGCTCCAATCCACGCGTCGCTTTTCTCCTGCCAAGCGCACCACTGGAGCTCCTCCTCAGACATCTCGGCGTCTCCTCCCCTCGGTAGCTGCTCCATACCCGGGACCTCTTCCACTCTCGCCGAGCCCTCCGCTAACTCTGCCGCATCTCGGTCGAGCTCACGGCCGAGCAAGCAGCCAGCTCCGCCTGACATTGTTGCCCCGCCGAGAAGCGCACTGTTGCCATCGCCGCCGTGCCCGTGTACGGCGAGGCCTTTTCCTCCATCCAACGTGTGCCCGAGCTCCCCGGATGCACAAGGAACTCATTTTTCTTCTTCACTTGCGCAGGGACACCTCGGAACGAGCTCTCCGCGGTGGTCTTCTTCAAGTCCGGTGAGCCTTTCTCTCCTTCCACGAACGGTGAGACCCATCCTCCCATTTTCTTGGCTTAAGCGACTCGCCCCAGCCCTACTAGTTCACGGCCGGAGTTAATCGGATTTCTTTGCAGCAAATCCCCTGAATTTCTCGTCGTCCCGGCCGCCGGCCATCTCCCCACCGTCGCTAAATTCGTCGCCTACGGTGAGCAACGAGGTCTTCTAATATCCCCTTTGTTTTCCTCAGTTTTCTTTTTGCCTCCCTCATCACCTCGCCTCTCTGGTTTTGCCCCAGGCCTCCTCCTCGTCGTCACCGTGCTCCGCCTACCCGCCACCGCCACCGCCAGCCTCGACCCCGTCTCTTTCCCTCACTGCTGAACACCAAAACGGGTTACTGGTGAGCTCCTCGTTAATCCCGTGCCCTCCATCCTTCTCCTCTTCCCCTATAGAGCTTCCCCGGGTGCTCACGCCACCACCGGCCGTCGTCGCTCGAGGCACCGGCAACCAAAGCTCAGCGCGTTTATTTGAACCCGGGACCCTTTAGATCAGTGCTGATGACAGCTGGGTCCCATTGGTTAGGCAAAAGGAAATTGCAAGAAAGGGGTGGGGAGAATGTGAGGGAACCGGGGGCCACTTGTCATGGGCTATAGCTAGCTGAGGTTGGGTGGGGAAACAGTTTAGATTAATTCAAAATTTCAGACATTAGCAGGAAATGGCTCAAATTGATGAAACTTCAAAAATGCATAACTTTAGCATATTAACTCCAAATTGAATGGTTCTTTTTTTTTGTTAGTCTCCTTTTAATGTGTAGAACATTATGGTATACATTTTGGTCATGTTACATTGCTGTACACTTATGAAAATCCCCAAAATGCCCCTATGCCTAAAATTGTAAAATGCTTTATGTGAGAGAGTCCATAACCTCAATAATGCTATATCTGATACTAAAGGTCAATTAGGGCACCTACTGTATATCCATGTATTCACTTGCCATGATCTCTCCCTATGAATTAAAATCATGCTTAAAGTTGGTGAAACCCTAATTCCAGTATATATATATATACATCTTCGGAAAAAAAAACGTAACTCAAACCCTAGAACTCCGTTTTTGACGAAACCAATTTCGTTAGGTTCATATAGGCATTTCCTATCTGTTAGGATGCATACCATTCACATTTTGGACTCATTTACTTGCAGATTTTGATCGAATTCTCTCTCTTATTGCCTCATTTTGGTATTTCGGTTTCGATTTTGGGTAGAGCCGAGCAACGAGGAGTATTCCAAGGGCGAATACTATTGTGATCCCAATCAATATCAGCAAGGCAAGTTCACAAAATGCTTGATAAGATTCCCTTAATTCATATCATGTCTTGCTATTGATTTGAGATGAAATGCTATGTTGTATATGATTAAGCGAACTTGCGTTGTGATGACGATATCACTAGCATGGTTAGGGTTTGATTCTAAGATCAGCGTGAATCTTTTAATCGGACTAATGAATTATGAAACCTTTAATGGTGAGCTGTGAGAGCTAGGGTTCTGTCACCTACTGATGGATCGATGAATAGGGTGATCGTAAGCACCGCAGCTATTCAGTCGATGCCGGTGTCGTAGGGCTTTACCCTTCACCCACGCAGGGAGGCTTAGCGAGATGACCGGGTAGTAGGGGTCGGCCAACCTCAGACTAACGGCTTCTCGGAAGTGCTCCCTTGGTCAAACTTTGTGGTTTGCTCAGAACACTTGAAATAGCTTTTGTGGGCTATTCTTAAATCACCAAGATTGGTTGTCTTGTGATGATTTGTGGAATTGTATGGTTGTTTCCCATGCTCTTTCAGATCTGAAATTGGCTATGTACATGTGAGATGTGCAGGTAAATGTGGTCATGTTGCTTTCATATTGATATTGTTGGTATCAAGTATGTGCATGCCATGTTTACATTGATGATTATATGCAATATTAGTACTTTATCTTGGTCAATAGCTTGCTGAAATTGAATGGGGATGAGCTATAAATGTGGCTTGCAAGTATGAAAGGTGATCCTAGCATTGGTGAGTACTACGACGCAGAGAACGCTGATAATGATGTCTACGTGTTAGTTTATTCCCCTACGGTCGATCTTGTGGGTTTTGTATGTTTTTATGGAGATGGTAGGGCTGCCATCTCAGGGTTTTAAAATTGGGGTATGCTGCTGTTTTTGGAGTTTGATGGCATGTGAATGACCTTTAGGTCATATGTGTGTGCAATACAACCTTCCTCGGGTAAGAGATGTGCTATATATCTGAATAACTCCCTCTTTTAGAGTTTGAACGGTGATATTCAAGTTGTTTCAGTGGCTGCCCATATGCAGTGCGTGTATGAAATGAAGCATATGGGTATGTCGTGAAGAATTGAAGTTTTTCCTCTTATCACTAAGTTGAGCAGGTACCGGTTGAGTGACCCGCTGGCTGAGATGCTGTGCCGGCCAGGCAGGGTGTGGATGTTTTCTACCGGGCTTTCAAGCGATCCACTAGCTTCCGAGCTAGGTTAGGGTGTGGGTAGAAACGCCGGGCTCCTCCGAGCTTGCTTTGCATAGTGGAATTGGGAACGACTCCAAATCTTCACGGGATCAGGGAATGGTATGTGGGTCTGGGAAGTTTAGTCGCTTCCGGCCGGTTTGACCAACGGTGAAGGCATACGACGTCTGGGAAGCGTATGGTGCGTTGGTCAGGTGTCAGACCACTCCGCTTCGATGTCACGGCGCAGGTACCGTGCCACCGGGCCGACTGGTTTCTCGGTCCTTGACGATTACTCATTCCCTTGCTCATATATGATTCCCAGGTCCGTCACAATTAATACGGTAATTAATGCTAATAATTACTGTTCGGACATCATTAACGCTAATGATTGGTCATTAATGCTAATCTGACACATTAATGACAGTAATTTATGTACTACTTGAATTCGGTTTTAAACACTATGTATACATGTGGGACCCACATGGTAGAATTTAAATCAAAAGAATAAAGAAAATAATGGGTTTATGACAAGTGGGCCCCACCTGTCACTGGCTCAGTCAACTTTGACCAGAGTTGACCATGGGGCCCACATGTCAGTCTCTAAGGCTAGAACAGAGATGGGTAATAAAAATAGTTATTATTTAATATTAATTTTATTTACTAAGAAAAATGCAAAAAGGGTATTTAAATTGATTAAATCTTAGAAAATTCATAGAAAATTTATTTTTAATCAAAAATGCAAATAATATATCAAAATGTTCAGAAAAATGAGATCTATTCAAATATGTCATTTTCATACATGTTTGCATGATAGAAAAAATATAAATGGCTAAAAACTCAAATTAGGGTTTTCCCGATTAACCGAAAATCATCGGATCGCGATATCTCGAGCATCCAAACTCTGATTAAATTGATTCCACTTGCATTAGTCTTCATTTTGAATCCTCTATGCCATGGCATACATTTTATATCATGTTGGTGTTCATTATTGTGTTATTCATTATCGCATCTCCTTTTTCCGGTGTTTCCGTTCTTCCCGATAGAGCCGGAAGATCTCGAAGCGTATAATCCTAAGTAGGAACAAGATTTAATAGCCGAACCGCAAGGCAAGCAACGCTTTGAACATTTTGCGATCATCCTCTTATTTGCAAGTTATTAATTGTTTTCAAAACCCTATTGCATGCGTTCAACTTATACTTTATGTTAAGTGCTAGCTTTATTCCTTGCATAACTTACTTTGTTGCTCAATCAACCCCACCATATCCCAACCTATTTAGAGTAGTATAGTTATTGCTTCTAAGTTACTTATATAGTTAATGATGCTTAGACATGTTTAGACATGTAGAAGTCGTAATTCTTTGGATGGCAGACAAAACACAACATTCTGGATGGGTTAATTGGTAGGTGGGTGTTCATCGGGAGATAACTAATGAACTTGATTAATAATAATTAGGCTTAGACGAGAGACCATGGCTGGGAGCATGGTGGGTTGTCTCGTTTTTCCCACAAGGACCGGTTCCCGATGTCCTTTTGAACCAAGATTTGCGTACTTCTACAGGGGTGGTATAATTCGCCACCCACAACTGAATAATTTGTCTAGACTTGAGTTATGAGCAGCACAGTTTGCTATTTTCATTTGCTGGGTGAGTGAAAAATGATGTGATGTGGTGCTTCAATATAGGTGTAAGGGTTACACATGGTCCGGGACCGGGGATGTATCACCTGCTACAACTTTTGGGACCGTGTCGGGGTACCGACCAGATTGGTGTACATGGATTAGCCCATTAGGGCGGCTCATACTTAAGTCGAAAACATTGTAAAGGCCGTGTTCAATCACACTGCTAACACACCTCGTGAAGTGTGTCTTTAGCCTAGCATTAAGAGTCTATTGATACATGTAGGTAAAGATGTACACTCCTATAGGGTTTGAACTATTCGAATAGCCGTGTCTATGGTTATGGATAACTTGGTAAGAATCCGCATCGAATTAGACAACTACAACATTACTTTAAAACATGCCAACTCTAAGGTTGAGGTGTTAGCGATTGCTTCCTCCCTGGTGGTTGAGGAAGAATCGAAAGTTAAGTGTGCGGTGGTCTGCAATAGATTTCATTATGAAGATTCGACTCATCTCCTTTAAAAGTAATCTAGTAGTTAGATTTCATCCTACTTAAAGAATATTGCCAAAAGAATAATCAGCTTTCCGCAAAATAGTCCACAAATACCCCTTATTGAAACCTGTTGCATCTATTACTAAGTTTTCCTTGTAAGTCTTGCGGAGTATAATTTTTTGTACTCACCTTACAGTTATTGATAATTTTGTGCAGATGAAATCATCCCCTCAACGGATGGTTTCTATATAGAGATCGACGCCCACGACGACTAGTCGTTGGGAATCCAGGCAGTGGTCCTGCCTAGGGTTCGGCAGCTTGGTTTGTTTTGCTGCCATCTTTTGGCCCTACCTTTTTGGCTTCTTAGCCATGTTTTAATCTTCCGCTATGGAATCAACTCTTTGTGTGAACTATGTTGTTAAGTTTTAAAGAACAACTAGTATTATTGCAATTTCAGTTGTAGAGTTGCTGTTATGATACTTGTTTGTTCTCACCTGCCTCATGTGCCTTGCGTGTATGTTATTGAAGCACATGATGCGGGTAGGGTTCCAAAATCCATATCATAGAGTTGTTAGGTTTAATCACCGCTGTGAAGTGACTCTTTCACTAGGAGTTTGGGAACTATATCATCCTACTCCAGCCGAGCATTAATTTACCGGGACGAGTTTGGGATTGATGTTCCGGCTTAGTGAGAAAAGAGTGAGTTGACCATATCATCCTACTTAATCTGTGCATTGGTTTGCCAGAGCAAGTTCGGGGTTGACGTCTTGGGCTATTCGAAGCCATATCACTCCACTCCTCTTAGAATTTAATACCCAAGGGTTGAGGTCGGGGTTGACGTTTCGACTTAGCTGGTGATTTCACTTAAGATTCTCTATTATGGATTCAGGGTCCCGACATATATAGACGCTTTGTTTCTTTTTTTTCTCATATGGATGCAGGATACAATATTATTATCAATTTTAATACCTCAGTTTTCTCAAAATACCGACAATCATTTTTTTATCTTAAAACATATACGGTCAACTGCTTAGGCCTAAATACGAATGTGGAAGCTATGAAACTGTGAAACATGAAAGCAGGTATGACATCACTTAGCAATGGTAGATCTTGCTTTTTCGAGGAGTGAGAGTAGTTCTCTCTTCTCCGTCAAAAAACAAAACACAATAGATAAATTGTTTACTCTACTAGATGAAGTGGTGCGCCTATTAAGTCGTAATTTTAGTGGTCATATTAAGACTAATAGTATACAAGCTTTAACACGACAATCTATAGCATTTTTATACTTTAATACCACTTACCACCACAAGAACTTTTATATTGCATTGGTTCATTGGAACAATGGTGCATGAGAGCTTGTCAAGTATAAGGTGCATAAAAATTCAAGCCCTGGTTGGGTAACGGTAAACACTACTAACAAGAAACTAGAGAGACAAAATTCACCCTTTATTACTAACCATGCAAAACCAATGTAGACGATGATAGGAATTGCGCAGAACTCCAGAAGAGGAGGAAATGACATGCTCAAATTAGTGGGCAAGGTAAAGACTGAAGCCACTGAAGATGTAGGCTAATATAGTTTGGTCAAAAGAGAAGAGAGATAATACAACATGACCTTTTGGTAGACATTTCTTCAACATTAGATCGGGTGGTTTGACTGACATTGTGTTCTTTGCATCCACTCATAGGGCTTGAAACCTCACCTTTTTCAATAGTCAGCAATATCACCAGGAAGGAAAGCTCCCATTTGCTCCTCTTTGCATAATTGCATGAGTTGATGGTCAACAATGCATACACCAAATATTGGCCTAATTTGGGCCACAATATGATAATCAGAGGAGCAATATTGTTGCGATCTCGACAGCTGATGAGCATGGCCATCTCCATTACAACGTGGAATATATCTCATCTCATGCAATGCAATTGTGGATACTAAGTGTCATTGCTCAGTACATTCTCTATCACTTGAAGTTGATACATGACATGGAGTACATTCTCTGTCACTTAGAGTTGATACTCGACATGAAGTTTCATCTACCACAGCATGGGCCTTTCTCCGGAAAGAGTTGATGAAACAAATTTCCAGCATGTTTAGACTTAAAATGATTTATGTTTCTTTTCTTTCTTCAGAGAGCAATCCAACTCGGTATACCTTACTCTGGAAAGGCCATGCATATGCCGAACTTAGTAGTTAACATCATACAACCATTCACTACTTGACCAATCACCACTGTAAAATAGGAATGGATCTTATATATCATCTTGCGTGACAAGATGAAAAACCAAGCCCCCGGTAAAGATAAAAATATTCTAAAGAGATCGCTCAAACACTAAGATTCATAAGATTCATCTCCTTTTACTAAACAATTTAAAGGTAAGATAATATCTCTATATCATTTAACGCAGTAGGTACAAGATCTTCAACTCTAATTGATTAACTAGAGATGATTGACACGCTAACCATATTGCCTGTTCAGACGAACTGAAAAGATTGACTGCATATGAATGAGAGCCTCGAAAGATCATGAAAGCCAGCACATAAACAACCTACAATCAGGAAGCAAGGAGATCTATTCAACAAACATGTTAGAAATATATGCAAAAGATGTAAAAAATTCCAAATACAAAATGAGAATGAAAAGCATACCTCTGTGAGGCTTAGACCAAGAAGAGGCCGCTCTGAGATTTCTACAGAGAATAATCTATTAGAAAATAGTTTAGGATAGAAAGTTTAAGCACATAAATAACTGACCAAACCGATATAAAGAGTAGAATAGCCACATATCCAACAACTATAAGGGCCTGTTTGGTTGGGCTGTGGCTGTTGACAAAACTATTGTTGGCTAGTTCTCTGGAAAAGCTGTTGTAGCTGTGGGAAAGTGAACATATGACTTTTGGTTGATTCAAACCATCTTCAGCATTTTGGAAAATGAGCACTGAAGCTTCAGCACATTGCAAAAAGCTGGTAGAAGGCAGTTTTTCCAAACAGCTGAATTTACACTACAAAGCCCAAAGCTACCATTGGCAAAAGTTACTGAAAAGCTAGCTGTTTGGTTGGGCTACAGCTTTTTCCAGTGAAAAGCTGCTCAAAAAGCCTAGCCAAACACCCCCTAAGAAGTATGATTTCCATGTTGTTTTGAATTGACTAGAACAAACCTTCCTTAGGATGAGACATGAAGTGTTTTACCAATTTGTGGAATGTCTTTTTTAGTGGAAGCCTACTAATACAGAATATATGAAACTTGGTGCTTAGGTAGGGAAGTCGAAAGATATCAAGAAATCATTGTCCTATCGTAAGAAATGAAAAATAAATAGCTACACATCAATGCCAAGATTACAAAAACTAGATAATGCACGACTAAGCTGAGCTGGCCAGAAATTGCAAAAAGAAAAAGTTTGTTTTGCATTGTAAGAAAACTTAGATATACATCTGTGTGAAGTTGAAAGAGCATCTAGGCCCCTAAATAGTTTTGATGGTTAATGGCAACTCAACTGGGATCTAACAGTTATCTTTAGTGTTAATAGGAAAGTAAGGTTCCAGGAAGAATGATTCATTCAGGAAGGATGACCACCAAAAAAAGTACAAGGATGGTACTCAGGTCAAGGAGATTGCTGTGCTAGGTAGCTGTGCCACAGCTGTGATGAAGCCAGTGCTGAGCAAGGAGTTGCTAGTAAGGTGATGGTTGATTGAAGATGTCAAGAACCCTGACTACAGTTGGTGGAAGCTGAAGCCTAGATTTTCTAGTTTCCTTGAGTCCTTAGGTAACACCTATACTATCAAGAGGGATGAAGTTTCAAGCTCATTTGGAAGTTTTTATGCTCAATGCTCAGAGCGTTGGACAGTGGCACTAATGCCTTCAGGTCAGTGGTCCTGTAACAACAGTTTTGCACAAGTGTGAAACCGGATTGTGCTAGTACATTGCTGTGCTAGTTTCCTAAACCCTAGAGCCATAGTTACCTGTGTGGCACAGCTGTGTCACAGGTGAACAACCGCTCTATGACTTAGGTATACCTCTGTGCCAGGGGAGAGCTTGAAAATGCTAAGGGAACTGCACTGCAATGGTTTGTCTACTGAGTCAGAAAACTGTTGGAGGTTCTCTCCTGTTAAGCATCAGAGTTTGTTGTGTGCGCTGAGGGCATGTAATGTGCAAAGACCGGGCTGAGTAGGGAGTCTACGTCGGTTAGGATTTCACCTGTGTCAGCCATCGGTGACACAGGTGTCGGTCTGCCTGAAGCATTGTTACCGTTGTGTGTTGTCATTAGCTGTGTCACCGGTGCCTGTCACAGGTGACTTACTTAATCCTACGTGGCATGAGTGTAACGGTCAGGTGTCTGTGGACCCTATATATAGGGGACAAGGTGAGGTCTTGGACCTCAACCTTTGCTCAACCTTTGCAAACCTTTGTTTATCTTTCAACCTTAGCGAACCTCTCCTCCAGAACAGAACCAAACCTTCATTTGAGCGTGTCCAAGTTTCTATCCTGGAGAGTTAGAGCTTTGAGCAAGATCAATTGGTTCCTCCAAGTAATAGTTGTAGCAGATTCTGTTACTCTTGGAATGTCTACTAGACAGGTGTACGAGTCGCCGGTGATCACCCAAACTTGTGTGGGTTGGTCCGGACGTTTGTGAAGGTGATCTGAAGTCTATCTACCGCAAGCAAAAGGACTTCCACAAGCAAAAGAAAGAGACTTGAAGATTCAGGTACTCGGAGAACAAGCACGTTTCAGTGTTGGCTATCTCTTAGGAGTAGTTTCTCCAACGGAGACGTACCTCTTTGAAAAGAGTGGGAACTTCAGTGAAAAATCACGTGCCTCTCTGTGTGTTTACATTCTGTACTCACTTGCTTATTTCCCTGCATGCTTGTGTAACTCTCTGATATAGATATCTGATCTAGCTATAATCTTTACTCTATACTTGTGTTATTTAGCTGTGTTACAGTTGCTCTTTAGCTTATCTGCCATCTGTGCTAGCTACCTGTTTCACAGTCATATTTTATATCAGCCTGTTTAGAGTTTTCTTTCACCTATGTTAGCTACTTGTGTGATAGCTACGTGTTAATCTTCATATCATTTGCTGCCTGAGTAGTCTGTCTATTACACAGCTAGCTGAACCTCTTTACATGTTAAGGCTTATACTTGTTTAAATTGAGTAGTTAATTTAAATTTGGCTAGCCTCCTATTCACCCCCTTCTAGTCGGCTCCCGCGATCCTTTCAATTGGTATCAGAGCAGGTTGCTCTTTGAATTGGCTTAATAGCCAGAGTTAAAGGATGTTGGGCTATGAGGGTAGAATTCCTATTTTTGATGGATCTAACTATACCTTCTGGAAAATAAAGATGCAAATGCATCTTATCGCAATTGATCCAGATGTTTGGGAGGTTGTCAATTTAGGTTACAGGTTGGAGGACACCATAATGCCAAGCATCAATGACAAGAGAAACATACTGAATAATGCAAGGGCTACCACAGCTATATTCATGGGTCTCCAAGAACATGATAAATCAAAACTTGAGAGGTTTGAGTATGAACATAGTGAAGACATAAACTCCTTGTTCTCAAGACTCACCATCATCACCAATCAACTGAGGGCTCTTGGATCAAACAGAGTAGATAATGAGGATGTCATCAAGAAGTTTCTGTCTATGCTACCAAAGCTCTACAGAACTCTTGTGCTGATATTGAAGGAGAATGATGGTTTTGATTAGATGAAGCCCACTAAAGTGTTAGAGAGAATACTAACACATGAGATGGAGATCAAGCAGGAGAGCAAGCACAACCCATCCTCCTCACTCAAGAAGAACATTGCTTTGAAGACCATTGCCTCATCTTCACAACCAGAGAGTGATAGTAGTAAAGACCTTGATGAGGAGATCACCAATGACGAAGAAAATGAACTGAACCTCTTTACAAGGAACTTCAGAAAGTTCTACAGAAAGAAGAAGCAATTCGGCTCAAGTGACAAGTTTAAGGGAAAGAAGCTGTTCAAGGACAACAAGTGCTTTGAGTGTGGAAAAGAAGGTCACTTTGCTGCTGACTGTCCAACCAAGAAGAAGGACAACAACAAGTACAAAAAGAAGAAAGACTTCCATGGCAAGAAGAAGACCTTCAACAAGAAGCATCCAACCTATGCCAAGAACAAAGTTACTGCAAAAGCTTACGTTGGTCAAGCTTGGGTGTTTGATGATTCAGGATCAGAGAAGGAATCTGAAGATGAAGGTGAAGTTGCTGAAGGTGAAGTGGCTGGGATTGCCATCAACATGACTGATGTGTCCCCCTTTTTTCCTTTAAACAACTCTCTCGGAGGTCGAAGTGCTCGAGAAGACGGCGATCCTATTCGAAGAGACACCTTCACCAGGGCCTCAACAAGAGCGGGAAGAGGTTTTTGCAGTAATCTTTTCTGGTTTCGGATATCTGCTGTTTCTTCCAAGTAGTACTAATAGTGGTACTGCTGGGATAACTATCTCCAGCGTGAAGGATGCGGGATCGTGGATCCTGAAGCGGGACCCTGCATCACTACTCGAGAGCCGACCACTGTCGAAGGTCAGCCAGGCGGTGGTGTAGAGCCTATCGCAGGCGGTCTGGAGCAGATTGGGGAGCCTATGCATGAAGGGTCAGGGGCCCCTGCGATTACTCCGGAACCAACCTCTCGGGCTTTCCCGGTAAGCTTCTTAGCCTTTTCGTCTTCTGGCAACACTCTTGGTTCCTGATCGGGTGTTTTGCCCATAAGGAAAAAACACGCGAAAACTCTTCGGCAGGAGCCACAACCTCCCCTGCTCGGGGAGCAGTGACTTCATTAGCTCAGAGACCACGCTCCATTTGTTTGAAGAGAGCGAGGTAATCTTCTTCATTTCCCCTCGTCGGTTTCTTTTCTGGCGACGCGGATGCTAAGTTTGACTCGTAGGGACTCATCCTCACTGGTCGCGGGACGACCGCCGCTAGCAGGCCCTCAATCTTCGCTGGGATCCGACTAGTCTGTAGATCTGAAACGGCGCTTGCCCACTCTCCGGCTCCTTCCTGGTCGGGGCGCGATTAGGAGGACCGCCTCACCTCCTCCAGTCAAACTCCCGCCAACTCCTTGTCAGTCGATTGAGGAGACTCCGGTGGAAAGCAATCCGTTGGCACTCATTAGGCCCCAGGTGGAGGTAAATATTTCTACTCGTAAAAGCTCTTTCGTAGTGTGACCCCTTTTTCCTTTCTCACCTCGATGCTCTTTCCAGCGTGCCCAGGGCAGATGGCACTCCGCTTGTACTGAGATCCGACAACTTCGGGAACAATCCACCTGACTCTCCGACGCTCTTTCCCAAGAAAGGGTGCGGGCTTCTTCTCTGGAGGAAAAACTCTTTTTTGTGGCGGATCGTCTCGAAGTGGTACTGAAAACAATCGGGGTGCCCTTCCGAGCCACCGAGAGCTTCTCGGACCGGTTGGTGGAGTTGGATCAGGCTGTTGGTGATGTGAAGGAAAACATCAACTCTCGCGTTGCCCAAGAGCGACAAGCTGGAATGAAAGAAGCCGTGGCTGTGGCCTTGGTGCTCATCAGGGCGCAAGACCCTGCCTTTGACCCGGAGACTCTAGCCGGCGAGTTTCCCGGGTGGGATGAGGCGGAGAATTGTCACTACCTGGAGGTGGCGGGAGTAGCCCAGGTTTTTGTTGATCGGTTGAATACTCCAAGAAAAAGTACCCCAGATGCCTGACCGTGTAGTAAATCTTGTACTTCTGTAAAATGTGTGCCAACATGTGCGGCAGGTTTTATGTGAGTTCCAACGAGTCTTTGTGTTTGACAACGTCATGCTCATCATCCAAACCTATCTAGCCCCCGACTCTGTAGTCGAGAAGTATCCTCGAGTAGGCAGTCCTTAGGTTTTACACATAGAACTTCTGGAGTTGGTCGATGTTCCAAGAATTTGTCAAGATTCGGCCCTCATCCATGGCTAACTTAAATGATCATGTTCGAGTAACCTCGGCTATCGTATAAGGGCCTTCCCACTTGGGGGAGAGCTTGTTGCTATGACTCCTATTCTGAACAAGTCGTAGAACGAGGTCGCCGACTTGGAGAGAGCGTTGCCGGATGTGTCATTCATTGTAACAACGGAGGTCCTGCTGATACTTGGTGGCTCGGAGTAAGGCCTAAGTCCATTTCTCCTCAAGAAAATTGAGGTCGTCCTCTCATCGAAGGGTTTCTTCCTTGTCCGTGTACAGCTCTACCCGTGGTGATTTGAACGCAAGCTCATAGGGGACCATGGCCTCCGCCCCAAAGACCAAAAAGAATGGTGTTTCACCCGTGGCACGGCTAGCGGTTGTCCGAAGTACCCAAAGGACTGAGGGTAGCTCTCGCACCCATGCCTTTGTGTGCGCGGAGAGGCGATCGAAGACGCGGGTCTTCTTGCCCTGGAAGAGAAGTCCATTGGCGCGCTCGACCTGCCCATTGCTTTGTGGGTATGCGATCGAGGCGTAGCATATTTTGGTATCGAGTCCGGCGCAGTACTCGATGAACTCTGCACTAGAAAACTAGGTTCTGTTGTCGGTTATAATCCTGCTCGGGACGCCGAATCTGGTCACGACATTCTTCATTATGAACCGCTTGGCAGCCTCCGATGTGATCTGTACGACTGGTTCAGCCTTGATCCACTTAGTGAAAGTGTCGATTGCAACAAATAGGAACTTGTAGCCTCCGGGCAAAACTGGGAAAGGTCCCAGGATATCCAGGCCCCATGTTGCATAGGGCCATGACAAGGGAATTGTCTGTAATGCTTGGACGGGCTGGTGAATGCGTCTGCGGTGAAATTGACACTAACGGCATCGCTTCACTAACTCACTCGCATCATGGAGGGCTGTCAGCCAACAGAATCCTTGTCTAAGGGCCTTTCCGACCAGGGTTCAGAAAGATGCATGTGCCCCGTACACCCCTTCATGGATCTCCTCAAGTAGTTCTGTACCTTGCTTCTGAGGTATACATCACGTGAGCACTCCGTGGGCTCCTCTACGGTAGAGGACCCCGTCGACTAGGGAGTACATCCTGGTGCATCGAGCAAGCTGCTCGGATAGTGTATCGTCCTCAGGTGTTGTCCGATTGAGAAAGTACCTGCGGATGGGTTCTATCCATGAATCCTCATGATCGAGGGGAGCGACGAGTCGGCCCGTTACTTTCCTTGGACCGTCAATACCTGGTGACGTCCTTGAATAGTTCTCTGTTCGGAGGGTGGCCATTCCTTCGTCTATGGATTCGTGAGAAGCTATGGACGGCTTCAAAATCCTTTCTACAAAGGCTCCGGTTGGGCATGGAGCTCGTGAGGAAGCCTGGTGGGTAAGACTATCGGCTCGGCAGTTGTCCTTTCTCGGGATGTACCATACCTCGAGTCTGATGAACTTCTTCTCCAGCTTCCTCACCTCCGCCAGGTAAGCCGCCATGTTCAGGTCTGAGGTCTGATATTCCTTGGACACTTGTCTCGCTACAAGCTGTGAGTCCCCACTCACGAGTAGGTGACGAATACCAAGTGCGGAAGCGACTCGGAGACCGGCAAGTAAACCCTCATACTCGGCCACGTTATTCGTGACAGGGAAGTCAATCTGCAGGCATTCTCCGGTTGGGGAAGTTAAAACTATTCCAGCCCACCCGCCTTCGATGGTTAGAGAACCATTGAAGTGTAAAGTCCAAATATCTTCTTTCACGGCTGGTGACTCACCGGGGTGGTCGGGCTCCAACCACTCGGTGACAAAATCGGTGAGTACCTGAGACATGATTGCGGTGTGACGCACGAAGTGGATGTCGAACTCTCCTAGCTCGATGACCCATGTGGTGATCCGGCCAATGGCGTCGCGGTTGCGGAGAATCTCTCCTAGTGGGTAGGTGGTTGGGACTGTAATGGTGTGAGCCTGGAAGTAATGCCGAAGTTTGCGAGACGTAGTGAGTACCGTGTACAGGAGTTTCTGAACTTGAGGGTAATGCTCCTTGGGCCCATGTAGGATTTCGCTGATGTAGTAGACCGGCTGTTGAACCTTCTCGCGTTGCTCTGGAGTCCCACATTCCACCGTCAATACTCTACATGGACCAGCAGCGATGTAAAGAAATAAGTCTTCCTCTGGGTTGGGCGCGACTAGCACGGGGGGTTGTTAAGTATTCCTTGAGGCTTTGAAATGTCTTTTCTGATTCTTTCATCCACTCAAAGCCGTTGTGTTGTCGTAGGTGTTTGAAGAAAGGATTTTCGTGGTCTCCTAGTCGGGATATGAACCGGCTCGTGGCTGCCATACAACCCGTGAGTCTTTGGACGTCTCGGACTGACTTTGGTGACTTTATTTCTGTAATTGCTCGTATTTTGTCAGGATTCTCTTCAATTCCTCGGTGCGAAACCAAAAACCCAAGTAATTTCTTGGCGTCAACTCCGAAGGCGTATTTTTCTGGGTTCAGCATTATCCTATTTTTCGAAGGTTTGAGAAGGTTTCTAGTAAGTCCGAGAGCAGATCCTCCTTTTTATTTGTTTTTACGACGAGATCATCAATGTAAGCTTCAATATTCCGACCGAGCTGATTGTGGAGGGCGAGCTGCATTCCGCGTTGATATGTTGTGCCCGTGTTTTTTAATCCAAAAGGCATCTTTGAGTAGCAAAATACCCAAACGGAGTTACAAAGGAGGTTTTCTCCACATCTTCCCGACACATGCTTATCTGGTGATAACCGGAGTAGGCGTCGAAAAGGCTTAGATAGTCACATCCGGATGTAGAGTCTACTATCTGATTTATTCTAGGTAATGGAAAGACGTCTTTAGGGCAGGCTTTGTTAAGATCTGTGAAGTCGACGCACATTTGCCACTTCTCGTTGGCTTTCCTTACCATGACAGGGTTAGCGAGCCATTCGAGGTGTTCGACTTCTCGGATAAACCCAGCCTTCAGAAGCTTTTCAATTTCTAGTTTGATGGCTTCTTTCCGGTTGGGAGCAAACTGCCGGAGCTTCTACTTTACAGGCACAGTGTCTGGATGGACCGCCAGCCTGTGCTCGATTACCTCCCTGGGGATTCCGGGCATATTGGATGGTTGCCATGCGAAAACATCCGAGTTGTCCCGGAGGAAGGTGATGAGCGAGAGTTCTAGGTTTGAACCAAGAGTTGAGCCGATTTTGACCACCTTGGATGGTTTTGGGTCCAAGGGAATGGTTTTTACTTCACCGTGAGTTTTTACGGCCATCTTGGCTTTGAAGAGGGTGTGTTCCTCATTCCCTGAGGCGCTTGCACATGGTCGAGGCTACGCTTGTCGCAGAGTAGTGCTTCCTAGGGGGAGCTCTTTATCACGAGGACACCCTTTGGGCCAGGCATCTTCATGCACTGGTAGGCGTAGTGTGTTACTGCCATGAACTTGGCCAGAGTTGGGCGCCCTAAGATAGTATTGTATGCTGTCTCGAAGTTGACTACGTTGAACAGGACCTTTCCTATTTGGAAGTTCTCCGGTATTCCGAAGGTAATCGGTAGCGTGACTTGCCTGATCGGCGTAGCCGACGAGCCTGGGACGATACCGTGCAATGCTTGTGTCACCATCTGGACCGATGACCGTGACACTTGCATCGCATCGAGGGCTTTTGTGAATAGGATGTTGAGGGAGCTCCCTCTATCTATGAGCAACCGGGCTGCTCGGCAGTTATTGATCGTTGGTTCGACCATGATCGGGTATCGTCCTGGTCGAACACAGTTTTTGAGGTAGTCGGTTTAGTCGAAAGAGATCGTGACCTCCGACCACTTGACTGCCCGAGGGACTCGCGGTATACTCGTGAGAACCTCTCGGGCAATCACCTTGTATTGCCTCTTCGACTCGTAGGAAGCCGAGCCCCCCGAATATATGCTCAATCGCTCTGACATGCCCCTGGAATGGCTCAAGGGCAGAGTCATCGTCAGAAATTGTGTCCCGGCTGTTGTTCGCGACCTGCGGGTTCTCCTCGTGGAACTTCTCTCTTTCTTCCTTGAGGTACTTCTTGAAGATACGACACTGACGGAGATCATGCGAATCGGTTTGGTGGAAGTCGCACCAGAGCTTTCCTATTTTGTCGGAGGAAGTCGTCGGCTTATCCTTAGTGCGCGGCCGCCAGGTACACTTTTCGGGGAGATCGGCCAATACCTCATCAGTGTTAGATCTCTTCTCCCTGTTCCTTCCGGAGGATTTCTTCCTGCGCTTCGTCTTCGTGGAGTCGTCTTTGGTCTGGAGGGGAGACCTGTGCAACCTGTTCTGTTGCTGCTTGATGTAATGTAGGGTTTCCTCAGCACAGGCAGCCTTTTTGGCTAGGTCCATCAGTTGTGCCGTTGTCTTTGGAGGATGCATGATCAGGTCGTGCGTGCACATCTCGTTCCTGCTGCCTCGAACAAATGCGCGGATGACGTCTGAGTCTGTTCCTTCGGGAATAGTGTTGCGAACAGCACTAAACCGCTTGGTGAACTCTCAGAGGATTTCATCCGGATGTTGGACGACTAGGAATAAGTCGTCGACCTGGCCGGGACATGTGAATGTACCTTGGAAGTTTTCGAGAAGCATGTCGCAAAGTTGTCCCCAGGAGCAGATCGTTCCTGGTGGTAGGTTCATCAACTAGGTCCTGACTGCTCCTCTGAGAGCGGTCGGGAGGTAGTTGGCCATAACCTTCTTGTTCCCGCCTGCAGCCTCGATTGTCATAGTGTAGATCTGCAGGAACTCTGCAGGATTTGTGGTGCCATCGTACGACTCTAAGGCCCCGGGCTTGCAGCGAGACGGCCAGCGCACATGTCGGAGCTCCTGGGACAGCGCTTGGCATCCATTGATGGTTCTCCGATAAGGCGCGTTTTCACCGCTGTTCGGGGTCGGAGATCGTCCCCTGCTACTTGCGCAGTGCCTGTGGTCTCTCCAGGGAGGAGATTGCTCTCGCTGGCGCCTTTGAGATCGGCTCGTTGAGCGCGTCACGGAGGTCGATATGTTGTTCCCCTTGGCGAGATCTGTTCTTAGGATGTCGTCCTTCTCCGTCTGCTTCCTCTTGTCAGAGAGGGGTATCTCCTCAGTTGGAGCTATGTGTCACTGACTGGAGTCGAGAGGACTCGGCTTCGGCTTGGGCCTGCTGTAGCTCAGCCCCCAGCCATTGTAGCCATTGAACTCCATCGGGTGTCGTCAAATCTGCCGCCGGTGGTCGTGACAGCAGATTGTGCACCTCAGCGAGTCTTCGAGCAGTTCGGGACACATATAACCCCGTCCCTTGAAGGGTTTCATCTGCTGCCGCAGGCATATTCCTGTCCCCGCGGAGAGTAGCCGTCGGGTTTCGATGTTATGAGCCCCCATGCTGATCCGGGTCCTCGAGATCTTCCCGACCGTTATGGATCGCGAGAACCACTCGAGAGTCTGGATTAGATGAGGTGTAGTTCCACTCCATCAGGTCTTCCTCATCAGGAGGGATACTATGATCGAGATCTTGATCGTTTGATCGAGATCTTGATTGTTTGGTTTAATCTTGATCTCTCGGGGATCCTTACCAGATACGTATTCTTATTCCAATAACCCAGGGAATCGTATATGGATACCTCCTCGTATACGGGGTACTATACTATTCATCGTCAAGACCAAATCATTGGTGTCATTCATAGGGGAGTGACTACTCGTTCTCATATTGTAAATTTCTGTGAACATTACTCGTTTGTCTCTAGTGTTGAACCTAGGAATGTCAATGAAGCTCTCAAGGATGCTGTCTGGGTAAATACCATGCATGAAGAGCTGAACCAGTTTGAAAGAAATCAAGTCTGGTCCCTGGTGGAAAGGCTTCAAGACCACAATGTCATTGGAACAAAATGGGTCTTCAGGAAGAAGCAAGATGCAAATGGACTGGTGGTGAGGAACAAGGCCAGATTAGTTGCTCAAGGCTTTACTGAAGTTGAAGGTCTAGACTTTGGTGAAACTTTTGCATCTGTGGCTAGACTAGAAGCAATCAGAATTCTACTTGCTTATGATGCACATCATAACATCAAGCTATATCAGATGAATGTGAAGTCTGCCTTCTTGAATGGTAAACTTTCTGAATTAGTGTATGCTGAGCAACCACCTGATTTTGAGGATGCTAAGAAACCTCACCATGTTTTCAAATTACACAAACCTCTTTATGGGCTCAAACAAGTACATAGAGCATGGTATGATACACTGAAAGATTTTCTAATTCAAAACGGTTTCAAAATGGGCTTAGTAGACACAACTCTTTTTACTAAGAGGAATGGAAAGGACTTATTTGTGTGCCAAATTTATGTCGATGACATAATATTTGGTAGTACTAACCATTCAATGAGTGATGAGTTTAGCAAGATGATGAACAAGAGGTTTGAGATGTCCATGGATGGTGAGCTGAAGTACTTCCTAGGACTTCAAATCAAGCAACTCAAGGAAGATACCTTCATCTCACAAGAGAGGTTCACAAAGGAGATCATCTCCAAGTTTGGCATTAAGGATGCAAAGCCTATCCACACCCCCATACAAACAAATGGACATCTTGATCTAAACATTGAAGGTAACTCTGTTGATCAAAATGAGTATAGGTCTATGATAGGCTCCTTGCTTTATCTTTGTTCATCTAGGCCAGATATCATGTTGAGTGTATGCATGTGTGCTAGATTCCAAGCTAACCCAAAGGACTGCCACAGATTCCTCTGCGCGTAGCTGTGTCACCGTTAGGGTCTCA
>JAGXJF010000953.1:0-47815 GCA_019208055.1 Stipa capillata | reverse complement strand
GTCCGTGACATTATTAGGCATGAATTTTGGTGAGATTGGTTCCTCAGTTCCAATGTAAAATCGATCCTTTAGTCAGTGTCAATTCTAAATAGTTGAATGCATGCATGCATCGAAAAGAACTCCACTTTATTCATGAAGATCTTCACTGATCTCGTGTCTTAAGACTTGGATGTGAAGATCTCGTGTCTTAAGACTTGGATTATTACAAAATGAAAATAAAATCATCCTTAAAAGAAAAACTTCAATTTAAAGTGAAGTCATTTAAAATTATGAAATTAAAATAAAAAATCTTCCATTCAAAAGTAAATAATCAATAAATGCGAGTGTTATGAATTTTATTAATAAACATAAAAATCTAGAAAAGTCATAACGCAGACGGTTCTAAGAGAAAACTGACTGCGATGACATGTCCTATATAACTTTCTAGGGTTTTCGAATCGGTCTTATTCCAAAAGACGATAAGTCCCCCACGCCGCCATCGTCCTATATGTAACTCATATCTTCTATATGTGTCTAGATCAATGATTGAACAATGCAAAATAAAAAAGTCATGGCAAGGTTCATCGACCCATACGTGGTCTCCAGGCATAAGATCAAAGAGAATGGAGACTCTGTCTGCGAGTACATGACAAACACGTTGCTTGCTCATCAAAATAAGGATTTCATACTTCTTCCATACAAGCAGGCATAAATAACTCTATACTTGTCGATTTGAACTTTGTCCACCAAAATAACTCTAGTTCACCAACCATGGAGACATAACTATATGCATGGAGTATTCAATTCTAGTTGTCATTGTACCACATCATCCAAGGATAATGTACATGGGTTTTTTATTAGTAGCGAACTTTGAAATCGAGACTTCTTGGAAGAATACTCAACAGGTAAGCATATTTCCTGCATACTCTCTACCATTCACGCCCTTTGCATTGCAATGGCTATTTGAATTCATGTAAGGCGTGGGAGAGGTACGGCGAGATAGGGAGAATTGTGGCATTGAGAAGCTAACACACGATAAGAGAATTAAAGTATCCTCCAATCAACATAGGTCGATCGCACACCCCGATTTTCTGAAACCTGAAAATTAGGACCAACAAAAATTTTTTGTGCTAATAATAACAATCTCTTAAATAAACCTAATCAAAAACCTTATCGTCTCTTACGCAACCTCTTCATCGTCTAATATAACTACCCGGTGATCTCTTCCCCCTCTTGGCACATGTGCTCAAACTTCCATCGTGTTTATCCTTTCACCAAACCTGCCTAGTGTCCCTCGACGCAAGGCAACCTTTGCCTACCTACTCCTTATCGAACCCCTTGCATATTTGTATATGCACACCTGCAACTTTCCCACATGCATGTACCTATATGTGTATGTGTGTATGTTCGTTTACCATACGTCATCGTTGCAATATCGAGCATATATACGACACAAACCTCTTCCAAATGCCGTGATCTTCTGCCATCTATTTCGCCATGTCCTATCATGCGTGCGTGCACATATATACTGCTTTTATATACGCATAAATGCAAAACCCTAACTTTTCGTTCGGCGCTGCCGCAAACTTGTGCATCTATTTGAGTACACCGGCAATACTTTCCCAAATCCAAAATTTCCATGACCTCCTACCATTATCATAGCCCCGTCGCCACCCTATATACGCTTAGTTATCAAATGTATATATATATATATATATACGTTTGAAGTTCTAGTCCATCGAAACCTTGGACCTCGACACTCTCAGTTGCTTCCACCGCCAATCCAAAGCAAAGTGCATGACCACCTGGTACTTTGGTATGCATGACATGAACCTTGCTCTTAGGCCATACCCTTCTACCACCATTCTTCTCATACCCTACAAGGGAAGTCGGCATGTATATACCGTTCCCTTACATATGCGTATATGCAAACCCTAGTTCTTTACTTCCGAGTGACAGGGCACCATCCCAACTCAACCATACGGTCCTACTTCCTCTCGTCCTCTTGATCCTCACATCTGCACTCCCCATGAGCTTATACTACGTACGTGATCGCTTCCCAACCTAATTGGAATAGATATATGTGCAACCATGCAACCAACCTGTGCAAGTGTGCAAAAAAGGTAAAATCGTGATTCTCCTCCTGAAGCCATCAGGTGTCATGTCCCATCACCTGCACCAACCTGAGGTGAATTAAGTTCTAGCAGTCCAGCTCATTAGTAATATTCCTCTACCATGTCTAGAGTCTGCACTATAATTTCTTGCCAACACACGATACGGTGCCTAAGTTTCACTATGCTACCACAGCCACCTGTACGAGTGTTTCCCTTTCTCATTGTCTTCTTCCTTATTCTCTTGTTCCCATGACCAACAGAGCTCTACCTGCCATGTCCGGCCGGGCTGTAAATTCTTCACAGTAAATAGCGCCTAACTCTCACCTGTGCTGCTGCGGACACCTCACGACTAAGCCCACCACGCCACTACACCTCCCCATATGCTCAAACGCGTGCCAT
The DNA here is from genome assembly GCA_019208055.1 of Stipa capillata. NCBI lineage: Eukaryota > Viridiplantae > Streptophyta > Magnoliopsida > Poales > Poaceae > Stipa > Stipa capillata. Next base: position 45,323 of record JAGXJF010000953.1, on the reverse strand, counting down.
TTATTTTGCAGCGCACCTGAGCTTCCCTAGTTCCATCCTTCATCCCCATTTACTTATCTCTCTCCAGCATCAAGCCCATCCGAGCAGCTCTTCAATAAGTCTCCCCAAACAGAGCTGCTCACTGCCTCTGCCCAAGAGCTCCTCATTTCCCAAGTTCTTTCTTCTCCTTCCTAATCCCCTCCTTCTCCCCTGGACTTCCCAACCGAGCTCGCCCCGAGTAGCCCCGCGCCGAGCTCCTACAGGCATCAAGCAACCGAGCTCCATTCTCCTCACTCCATTTTTCTCTCTACCCTCACTCTTCACTCCTCGGAGCTACTCTCTGGCCCAGGCAGCGAGGGGATGAACTGAGCGGCTTCTTCTTCAAAGCCGGTGAGGACCTCGTCGCCCCTACATTCACCTGAGCTCCTCCTTCACCCGAGCTATGCCCAAGCTTCCTCATTCATCACTGCCCGAGCTGCCACAAGCTCCCTTCATCTCTCTTCAAGCTGAGCTCTGTATTCCCTTCTTCTTAAGCTTTCACGAGCACCCAAGCAACATCAGCGACCACTCCCCATTCCCTTCTTTCTTCTCCAGTTCTCCTCTATCTGAGCTACAGCCAAGCCGGAAACCAGCGCGTGCACCACAGCCACCGGAGCGCTTCCTATCTGGCCGACCGAGTCCCCTCTTCTTCCCCACTACCGCAACACCACTAGGCGCCATTCTTTTCTTTCTATTGGACCAAGCCAAAGCCGAGCGGCCTCCTCAGTTGCCGCAGCTGTCGGGCCATCCCAGGCGCGTCGCTGTAGACCCTTTCTTTCCCCACCAATGCCGCCACCATAAGGCGCACTACCTTCACCATCGGAGGAACCACAGGCAAGCCGCCTACATCCATCCCGCTCCATTGCCCCTGCAACCTTTTCCCTACCACTGAGTTCGTCGGCGAGGAACACCTGAGCGCATTAACTCCACTGTGGCAACAGTTTGGTCACCGATAGGGGGCATACCGGTTTAGAACCGGTAATAACCAGACCAGGTAACCTCCCCCATTTCCCACGGCCCACAGCCCGTTAAGCAGAGACGCAGTTCCGCGTTTACGCTTCCCCAATTGGAAGGCGTAATCGTGAGGTTAACTCGTTCTTCATCTCCAATTCCCGTTTCCTCTGAACCGAAGACGTACTTCCGAAAACCGCCTTCGACATCACCTCAACCTCCAGCCAGGAAACCCTACCCCTTCTTTATTTCCCTTCCGGCAAAACTTCGGAACTTCATATCTTCCTCATTTTAACTCCGATTGACCCAACTCTTCTTCCTATATTCATCAAAATTCAAACTCCATACACCAGTACCAATTTCATGATTTTTGAAATTATTTGAATTTTTCAAATTTGAGATCAATTCATTCGAGCAGGTTATACATTCCATAAGTATAGATAACTTAGTTATTTCCTTGTTACATATAACCAATCATGCCATGATAGTTTTGGTATACCTTTATTTCTAAAAACCTTTATATGATCAAAACGGAAAGGGGTTTTGAAAATCGATTAATTGCAATTCGTCTTTTATATGCATGTATATATGTGTGCACACATGACATTTTAATCCTACCCTAGTAGTTTCCATATAGTTTTCTAAAATCTTTTAAACATGTATAAGGCTCTCTAGACCCAACCTTTATATGAGAGCTAAAAGTTTTTAAATGTTAGTAAGCTTATAACCTAGCAAATCCTAGCTTTCCAATATGCAAAAACCTTTTATCTCATATGATTTCCATCGCATCTTTTGGAAAACCCAGAAACTCTTTGAAGCTCGGTGCATAGCTTTGTATGTTGCGTGAGTGTATGTTGATTCTTATTTGATTCTTCCCGCATCGTGATTTATTCGCCGTTCTTTCGACGTGTAGATACCGACGTTAGGAGATATTGCGTGAAGGACCTCGGACAATTATCGAATCGGGTTCAAGACCAAGCCCCAGACAATATTGCCAGGCAAGCATTCTCACTTTGATCATGTTGAATCCCATATGTGTGAAAGCTAAGTATTTTGTTTGCAAACTTTACATGCTATGTGAGTATGAACGGTATTTTATGTAGACCTAGTGTCGGTGTAATAGTCCGGCAATAATGAATGCAGGGCAGCGTACGCACAGCAGATCTAGATGGGTGCACATGGGAGATAAAGTTTAGACAGGTTCAGGCCCTCAAAGAGAGGTAATACCCTACGTCCTGTGTTTGGTGGCCAATATTGCTAGAATCCTGAGTGCCGCAAGTCCTCGAGAATAGATCTCAAGGTTGCTAAGGCTATGGGTATGAGAACTTATGAGATTATGGCTATGGCCTATGTGAAGATACCGATCGAGAGATCCCTACCTGGCCTTATATAGGTGACCAGGGTAGGGTTACAAGAGTCCGGATCGGTTTACAGATTAGTTTCCTAATTAGTTACAATAGAATCCGGGATTACCGGATAAATATTTATCCTTATCTTGTACTCCAAGTCGATGTGGCGCCCCCGTGTAGAAGTCAGACTCTGAGTAGTCGGCCCGGCCCACCCTATGTCCAGAGGGCCGGATTCGTCCTCCTTGATGATATCCGGGTGCCATACCATTGTCAGTAGCCCCCAAGTCCTTCATGATTTGGCTGCAGTTTGTCGGGGTAACATCCAAGCCGAGTGCCTTTGCCTTCTTCCTTTTCCCGAGTGGCACCCGCCTGAGTGCGCCCTGTTGTGGCTTGCAGGAAGATTGTGAGGGACTTATAGAACTCCTATAAAGTAGAGATAGTAAACCGAGTAATATTAATTCACCCGTAGGGCAGGAATATCATGGCAAGTGAGCTAATAACGGGTAAGTCCTGGTGGTATCCAGTCGTTTCCAGCGGATGGAGACCGGGTAATAGCCCAGCGGGGGGCATACCATGAATCCTGACTGAATTCTCGAGTGCTACCTGGTTTCCCGAGTGGTTCGGGTCCAGCTAGTGTCCCCCTGGGGGAATACCCTCCGAATTCACGTCAGAACCAGAACGCATGCTGTAGCGCTTCGGTCCCAAGTCGTTCGTTATCCAACTAGTGGCCCACTGGAGGCGCACTACAGCCGCCCTTCACTCGGGTGTATTCAAGTGGTCGTGGACCCCTGGAGGTCAACCATTGAAACCCTTCAAACTGTAGCGCTTTGGTCCAGAGTTGCTCGGTATCTGACTAGTGGCCCGATGGAGGCGCGCTACAGCTGCTTTTTATTTGGGTGCATCCCCCGAGCCTCCGGCCGACTGGAGCAGTTGGGCGGAGGTTCTTTGTTAACCTGTAGATTTCACTCCAGAGGCACGAACAGTGCACCCAGAGGGTGTAGCCCCCGAGCCTCCGGCCGACTGGAACAGTCGTGCAGAGGTTCTTTTTGGTTTGTAGATTCCACACTGGGGGCACGAACAGTGCACCCAGTGGGTGTAGCCCCCGAGCCTCCACTCGGTTCAAGGAGCCGAGCGGAGGGTCTTGATAATTCTTCCCGCCTTCGACCGACTCGGCCAGCGCAAGGCCGAGTGGGATAACCTGGAGGGCACCCTCCGTGCGACACAGGAGCAAGTGATCGCGAAGGAAACCCCGCTTGAGTCCGATGAAGGAGGTCCAGTCTGCGGCGAACACCATTGCTGACGTCGTTGTCTTGTAAAGGCAGGCAGCAAACACGTGAACCGCTCCATATACATGTGAAGTACTCAGGAAGGCCAAGTGCAACTTGCTTATGCATGTTTTGGTTAACTTGTTCTGTGTTTATTAACCCCTTCTTTCGTAAAAATTCGTTCGTGTGTAAGTTAGCCCTTTGTGTGTGCTCTTGCCGACCTGTCGTAGCCCCCATTGCATAGGGATTAGCCGTGGGCTGTTTCCCGTGTAGTGCAGGGTTGTGGTGTAGACCGGCGATCGAAGACGAAGAGTGAACGCCGAGCATTTTATACAGTACTAAAATAATTGTTGAAAGAGAAGAGCCCGAGTGCGCCTGGGCGCACCCGGTGTGGTGTAGCTCCCGAGTGTCCGCTATGTGTAGCCGTGAGCGTGCATAGCAGGTAAGTCGGGAAACCTGAAAAGTTACTCAGATGGACCAAATAAAATGTTTTTATTCATTCGTTCATGCTTAAAGTATGGAAGTACAATGCTTAAGCATAAAAGCGACTTAGCTATTCAATGTTCCAGGCATTGGTGATGAGGTTGCCGTCCTTATCCTTCAGCCGGTAAGCCCCCGGGCGTGTCCGAGTCAGCCATGAAGACCTCCCGAGAAGGACGGCGGCTTCCCGAGTTCTTGAAGCTGTCCGAATCGTAGTCGCGGACAGGCGGAAGGGACTCGATCCTGACGACCAGTTGGGATCCCTGCTCGACGGGTGAATACCCGTGTCCAAGCAGTAGATCTGACTTTTATGTGACCTCATCCTTGGAGATGGTCGCCGAGGCCATCGACTCGGACGAGAGCCCGAGTGGTGAAGGCGGTAAAGCCTCCGCAGACTGGCTAGAAGTCGAGTCGCAGAGGTGAAGTTTGCCGAAGTAGTCAGTGATGAAGTCCAGCTTTTCTAATTGAAAAGCCTGTCCTGGATAGGCGAGAGGATCCTGGGGGTGAAAATTGACGACCAAGCCCGGGACGAAGTCGCCGTTGACGTCGAAGAAACCCATCTGGATCTGTGTGGATGGATCTATGCGCACAGCCCCTACCTGGCGCACCAACTATCACTGTTCTAATCCGGCAATAATGAATGCAGGGCAGCGTACGTAAAGCAGATCTAGATGGGTGCACACGGGAGACAAAGTTTAGATAGGTTCAGGCTCTCAAAGAGAGGTAATACCCTACATCCTGTGTTTGGAGGCTGGTATTGCTAGAATCCCGAGTGCCACAAGTCCTCGAGAATAGATCTCAAGGTTGCTAATGCTATGGGTATGAGAACTTATGAGATTATGGCGATGGCATATGAGAAGATACCGATAGGGAGATCCCTACCTAGCCTTATATAGGTGACCAGGGTACGGTTACAAGAGTCCGGATCAGTTTACAGATTGGTTTTCTAATTAGTTACAACAGAATTCGGGATTACCGGATAAATATTTATCCTTATCTTGTACTCCAAGTCGATGGGACGCCCCCATGTAGAAGTCGGACTCCGAGTAGTCGGCCCGGCCCACCCTATGTCCAGAGGGCCGGATTCGTCCTCCTTGATGATACCCGGGTGCCATACCATCATCACCTAGTTATACCCTTTAGCTGCATGTGACTTAGGCCTGAATATCCAATCCTTATAACCCTAGATATATTAGTCGGTTGTCCTACGACCGACAAGAGTACTAAGGCTATAGGCATTAGCCTAGCTTAGACCTGCTATAGTTAAAAACCTAAATTTTTGTTCGGTTTATACGAACTTGTAATACCCACTTTACGATAAATAGGTACTTGCTCTGCATTCATGCATACATGGCATTATCATCAACCCCACCTTATTTAAACTTAGTTGTATATCAACTTTACTTTATAGAATATGTTAATATCTCATCCTCGGTGGGTATTTATACAAACACCAATCAACGTATTTGAAATTATATAATATGTTAATATCTCATCCTCGGTGGATACGTTAACAAACACCAATCAATTTATTTGAAGTATTTCAAATAACAATGTCAAAACACCAATCAACTTATTCGAAGAACTCAAAATAACAAAGTCATTAATAAGGGTGGTAGACGTCATCGAACACTTCGGTGAATCCCTGTCCCTAACCCTAGAACCCTGAAGGAGCTGGAATTAGGTTTTCGACGATAGAACAATTTTATTGGATGCAAACCTCTCCAAACTTCACAAATAGCTTCAAAATGGGAAACCCTAACCTCTGGCCAAATTCCAAAAATTTTGGAGAAAGTTAAACCCTAGCTGCTATCCAAACTCGAAATAAGTCCCAATTCAAACTTGTACACAAACATAGTTCAAATCTTATCCAAATCAGTTCAAACTCCTCCAGAATGTCTCAGATAATATCTTAAGACTCCTGTAAAAATTTCATAAATTTTGGGATTGGTTTGACGCATAAAATGATAAAGGGGGTGGTTCTGAAAAATAGAAAATAAAAATTAAAAGAAATACCCCTAAACCTCCCCCTGGGCCGAAATCCCCGGCCGGCCCATTTTTCCCTCAGCCCGCAAACCCCCGCAGCCATTTTCCGCTTTCTCCGCAGCGGAGGCGCCTCTGGGCACTCGGCGCCATCGCCCGCTCCCGCACCCGCGCCCGGGCCCGCCTGTCAGGGCCCGGCTTCCACGTCCCCGCCGCTCGCTTGCTCCGGTGGGCGGTGCCGTCCCGACCGGGGTTGTCCGAAGCTCGCCGCCGCCCCTTAAATAGCCTCGGGCAGCCGGGTTTCCTCTTCCCCCCGGTCTGAAAACCCTAAAGCCTCCTCCCCGTCTAACCCTAGCTTCCTCCCGAGCACCTCCGCGACCGGTCTTCTCCAAGTCCGGCCATGCTCCGACGAGGAATCGACGACGCTCCAGTGCCTCCTCGACCCTATCGTCCCTTCCCCGAGCTACCTCCGTTCTCCCCTGACCCCCCTCGCCTTGCCTTCCTTGCAGATCTGTCCCGAGGCGCTCCACCGGCGTTGCTCCGACCACCGCCTCCGTCGACCTCGTCGTCAGCCCACTCCCGACTCTGTCCGTCGCCCCCGAGCCGCCCCTTGTCACCGGGGTAAGCGTCCGGCGCTCCTGCCCCCTCTCCCGAGCCCGGCCGTGCCCCGTAGCCCCATCCCGACTAGCCCCGGCGAGGGTCCGGCGAGGTCCCGACCACCCGAGCTGCTCGGCCACCTCAGCAAGAGAGAGAAGAGAGGGGGAGTGACGTGGGCTGCCCCGACTGGCCACGGGAGCCCAGTCGCCCGCTGACTGGGATTCTAGTGCCAGAGTCAGCCCTGCCCGACTGGCCCCACTTGTCGGTTAGGCATGGTTAGGGTTAGGAAAATCTGGGTGCTTTCTCGGGTGAACCTAGCAAGCGAGTCCAGTAGCGCAGTGAGAGAGAGGTTGTGTCTCGGGTGGATCTAGCAATTAGGTTTAGGGCTGTTAGTGTAGATTTAGCTCAAAAATTCAAATGCTTGTAACTTTTGAACCGTGAATCCAAATTGGGCAAATTTTATATGCTTGGAAAGCTTAGGAGATTCTCTACACTATGGATGAATCAAAAGTTCATTTTGGGCACATGCACATTGAAATACCTAGGGTAGATGTTTAACCTTAGTCGTAACCTGATAAAACCCTAGTTTTGCGATTTTAGCTCCGATTCGCATGATTTCAACTCCACTGAAATTGCATGTCACCTAGCTACGGCTATAAACACTTATTAAACATGTTCACCAAGTCCCGCCGCTAGCGACGCCACTCCAACTCACCGGGAGCTTCTTAATACGACATGCATGTACGTTAGGGCCACGACTCGTCGATTGTAGCTTCGAATCAAGCTATTCCCAATGTGTTAGCTTCGCATTTCAGAACCTTGTCACATGATAACCCTTGTAGACCTAGGCCATCCAGGGCGAATGGTAGGTCCAAACCCTACCTTGTCTCCGACTAAAAATTGACATGCATGCATATTAGGGTTTTAGCATAACTCCTACCCATCCACCCCTTTTTCACCTTGTTGCCCTAGGGTTCAAGCACCTTTACGCTACTTTAGCCATGCACATCAAGCAATTTGCATCATCCATACATGCATACATGCTGAACTCATTAGCTTTTATCATTTTCTTTCCGGTTCTCCGTATTCGTTATAAAAGAACTTGAAGAGGAGGACCACCCGGCTTACGACCCCTCGCAAGAACAGGAACAACCCGAATCAGGCAAGCAGAGCTTGTTGCATTTTTATTACTGTTGTCGTAGGTGTATTTGCTTGTACTTAATTGTGAGCTGTAATTTATGTATCATGATTATCGTTTGTACAACTAGCATGCTAGGGTTCACGATATGCTCTCGTCAGAAGTGTTGGATTTGGATTGGGACATGATGTGGTCAGTTATGGTTATAAATCAACCTCGTACCCTAACAACTTAAACTAATAAGGTGAGTTGTGAGTGCCGAGGGCATGCACAAAGGGTACGGTTGATGTTAATAGCAGTCGAGACGGCGACCCAGGGATGTGTGAAGGTTTTTGTCGCCACATCAACTTTACGCCAGAGTGTCATTGTCCCTATAACACGTGAACGTTAGGCGGAGACAGGGCCGGCCCTGGGGGGGCAGGGTGTGCGGCCGCCCTGGGCCCCCAAATCCCAGGGGCCCCACCCCAGGTAGGCAGGTATATATGGCGTATCGCTAATCCCTGCTAATTCTGCGTATCCGGTATCCCTAATCCCTGCTGCCTCGTCTAATTCCCGTAGTCACGCGGACGCAGCCGGCGCCCGTTTCCTTGCCGATCAATTGATCAATTAATCACTAATCAGGTTCACGCGAATACGCGATCAATTGACGCGCGGGCGGATCACTAATCATCTTCAGTTCTTCACGTTCACATTATTGGTAAGACTACTTTCAATTGATCAATCTTCAATTCACGCCATGTGCCTCAGCTACCTCCAGCTACCTGATCATCTTCAATTCTTCACATTCACGCGAAAGAATTGCTTGTGCATTGCTATCTTTGCAGCACACGCCGGTGATCACTGATCAAATTGATCATCTTCATGTTCACGCCGAGCGAGCGGAGGCCGCGGTCCGCGTACTGGTAGATCAAGCCGTGGAACCTGCAGTCTTGCAAATTCCAAATTCCAATCAGACAATCAGGCAATCACCAGTTCATCATCATCCGTTGCTTCCTCCACCGGAATTTTCGTAGGTATACAATTAATCACTAATTCATTATCATCGTACGTGTATTGGTAATTAAATTATTTAATCTCAACTAATTTATAACGGTTCTGTATTTATTTAAATTTCAGCGCAGTGGGATATCATGTCGTCTAGAAAGTATGAATCTGGCAACGAGAAAAGAAAAAGAAAAAGACGTGTGGATGAGATGATAGAATCACAGAAAGGAGCCATGGATAAATTTTTCAAGGTTAATATGTGCGCTTCAACGAACCCAGATGAGTTGGCGATAGTTGCTGTGGATGAACCAACTAATGGAAATCATCAAGAAAATGTTGACATCAACGTCGATGATAACAATGTAAGTGACCCCGAGAACACAGTTAATGCATCGAGTGCACAGGCACGGTCTGCTAGTGTTGATGAGCAACCAATTCATACTTCGGATATTTATGATCCAAGAAATTGGAATAATCTTGATAATAAAGCAAGAGACATATTAGTTGAGAAAGGGCCTAAAAGAGAAGAAAATATGGAATTTCCTCTAGATGTTGCCTCAAGACATTTTTCATATGCTCATTATTCTAGAAAATTAAGCAATGGAGAGGTACATGATAGAAAATGGTTATTTTATTCGAAGCATGTTGATAAAGTTTTTTGTTTCTGCTGTAAGATCTTCAAGTCTAGCACTAGCAAGAGTCCGAGTTCTTTAGCAGGTGATGGGTTTAAAAATTGGAGACATATCAGTGAGAAGCTTAGAGAACATGAAAATAGTGTCGAGCATATTAGTAACATGAACAGTTGGAATGAATTGAGAGCTAGACTGTGGAAAAAGGAAACAATTGACAAAGATTTACAGCAGCAAATCGCAAAGGAGAAAGAACGTTTGAGGCAAGTTTTATTAAGGATAGTTTCCATTGTGAAATTTCTTGGCAAACGCAGCTTGGCTTTTAGAGGAACTAGTGAGCAGCTTTACAATGATAATAATGGTAATTTCTTAGCTTGTGCTGAGATGATTGCAGAATTTGACTTGGTAATGCAAGACCACCTTAGACGTATTCAGAACAAAGAAACTCATTATCATTATCTTAGTCATAAAATTCAGAATGAGTTGATATCTCTTTTGGCTGCTGATATCACAAGCTCTATCATAAAGATTGTTAAAGAGGCAAAGTATTTCTCCATTATCCTAGATTGTACCCCTGATGTGAGTCATCAAGAACAAATGACTTTGTTAGTTCGATGTGTTAATTTGTCCGATGGCAAAATAAAGATTGAGGAGTACTTTTTGGGGTTCTTGAAGGTGGATGACACATCTGGTTTGGGACTTTTTAATGTATTGCTTGAATCTATGGAGTTCTTTGGCCTTAATGCTAATGATATAAGGGGTCAAGGCTATGACAATGGTTCTAACACGAAAGGAAAACACCAAGGGGTACAAAAAAGGTTAATTGAGATCAATCCAAGAGCATTGTATATGCCATGTGCTTGCCATAGTCTCAATCTTACTCTCTGCGATATGGCAAAATCTTGTGGGAAAGCTGTTTCATTTTTGGAATTGTTCAACGCATATATGTATTATTTGCTAGTTCTACGAAAAGGTGGAATGTTTTGCTTAAACATGTTCCTAGTTTAACTGTGAAATCATTGTCCAATACTCGTTGGGAGAGTCGAATCAAAAGTGTTACAGCAATAAGATATCAAGCTACTGAGTTAAGGTCAGCCTTGTCTGAGTTACGTCATGCTTCTGACATTGAACCTAAGGATAAAAGTGATGCAAAAAATTTATTTGTTGCGCTTGGCAGCTTTGAGTTTCTACTTGGTATGGTTATCTGGCATGATATTTTATTTGCTGTAAATAAAGTGAGCAAGAAGTTGCAATCACCAGCCATGTGCGTTGACTCTACTGTGAAGCAAATACAAGGTATAATGCAATACTTTGAGAAGTACAGAAATGAGGGGTTTTCTTCTAGTCTGATCATTGCCAAAGGTATTGCAACTGAAATGGGTGTAGAGACATCGTTTCTAGTAAAACGTCATGTTACAAGAAAGAAACAGTTTGATGAAAGTAATTGCCAAGAAGAAATTCTAGAAGCTGAGAAGGTTTTCGAAGTTAAATATTTTTTTGTTGTGGTTGATATGGCAATCACTTCTTTGAAGAGCAGATTTGAAGAACTCATGGTGTTTAAAGATATATTCGGATTTTTATTGAGCTCAAACACCCTAAAGTCATTAAATAATAATGAACTTGAAGGGTGTTGCACTAAGTTTGCAGAAACTTTCTCTCTTGATGGTTCATCTGATGTTGAGGTACATGATCTTATTTCTGAATTAAAGATTATGAAATTCACTTTGCCAGATGGCATAATGTCTGCTATGGAGATTTTCCAGTATGTCAAAGATGTGGATTGTTATCCTAATGTCTCCATTGCTTATCGAATCTTATTTACTGTGCCTGTGACTGTTGCATCGGCTGAAAGAAGCTTCTCAAAGTTGAAATTATTGAAGAACTATTTGAGATCAACAATGACTCAAGAGAGGTTAAATGGTTTGGCAACATTATGCATCGAGAAGAAATTGTTGGATGATATTGACATCGATCCCATCATAAGTGACTTTGCATCGAGGAATGTTAGAAGAAATTTTTAAGGTAATATGTATAAATTATTTGTATGAATATTATTGCTTTTAAATGCATTCAAGTGTTTATTAGTAAAATTATATATATATATATATATACGTATATTGATTATTATTGTTATGATATTTATATTAAGGGCCCCGAGTTTTAGTTTCGCTCAGGGCCCCCAAAATCTCAGGACCGGCCCTGGGCGGAGATCTTCCCTGCGGCATAGTTGGGGTAAGCCTCCCTGCTTTTGGGGGCTCGCTACCCCCAAATGATTATGCACCCAATATGTGCGCAGGTGGTCGTATCTTCCGGTAACGCTTCGAGAGATTAAAATGACAATGTGTTTCCCATGGATCAATGGGACTTGAGCAATTTGAGTTATCTTGATGGCTGAAAAATTGGGTAATGGGAATTGGCTTGAATTGGATTTTCCCTGTTAGGGTTGTGATCGGAAGTTGAGTTAAATTATGAAATGGACATTGTATCTGATTGTGATCAGGATGGGGAGTCGATTGTGAACTGGATAATGGATTGGGTTGCTATACTTATATTGTTCATCTTTTACGTCCGATATGTATTTCCTTGTATATTGTTACTCTGAGAAGCATCATGTTTACTTGTTGCTAAACTAGCATGTATAGGACATTTAATCAAGCACGATTAAGACTTGCGAGTACGTTTGTACTCACCTAGGATATTCCTAGAGCTTGCAGGTGAGCCGGTGGTCGAAGATTATTTTGACGATGCTTAAACTTGGGGTTTCCTCGGTAGTGTTCGAACAATGGGATAGTTGGTGTTTTGTTCCGCGGTCACTGTGCCGCTGTGGGGATATGTTTCCAGTGATAACCGACTGATGTAATATGTCGTCCCATCGTGGACTGTTATTAGTAATATCGTAATGTAGAGCTTTGTGATGATATCCAAGTTGTTAATCCAGGCTGCCCCTGCACAATGCGTGAATGATATGAAGTGTATGGGCATGCCGTGAAGGATCGGGGCCGTACCATTTTCTACTAAGTCGAGCAGGTGATGGGTGAGTGACCCGCTGGCTGAGATACTGTGCCGGCCAGGCAGGGTGTGGGCGTTCTACCGGGCTTTCGAGCGACCCACTAGCTTCCGAGCTAGGTTAGGGTGTGGGTAGAATTGCCGGGCTCCTCCGACCTTGCTTGTCCTGGTAGGATCCGGGAACGACTCTGACTCTTCACCGGATCATGGAATCGTATGTGGTTTTGGGAAGATTGGTCGCTTCCGGCTGGCTCGCACGTGGCGGGTGTCGGATCGTTCTACCTTGGTGCGTACGGCGCAGGTACCGTGCCACCGGGCTGACGAGTCCTTCGGTCCTTGGCGACTTCACGTTCCCCTAATCATATGCAATTCCGGGTCTGTGACAGAACTCCCTTGGGACATGGGAAATAAAACCCTCGAATAGCATGTGCTTTCCGAGGTGACTGTTTCAAAAGAAATGTTTGCCAAAGCCCCAAATGAAATGAAGGAGGATTTTGATTCGGGTGAGAATGGTAAGGGCAGCCTGGGGCTGTAGAGTACCAGAAGGCAGCGTGGTCGTCGAGGACGAATATGGAGTCTTGCTCGAATCGATCAAGGACCGAGCCTAAGTGCCGCTAAACCAATTCCTCACCGTACGTCCACATGGCCTTTGTGGGAAGGACTTGGCTTATTAACCCGGCAAGTACTAGAGTATGGACCCATGGGAAGTAGAAAGTATGTGATTAGGTGGTTAAAGTCCTAGAGATCCACCACAGCTGGGCGTTTGGGTGTTGATGCGACACAAAGATGGGGAGTCCTATTTTTGGTCCGGGACGCAAAAGTTGGGTTACCCACCTAGCGGGTCCAGCTCTAGTATGGAAGCGGGCCAAGGTCTCGTTGTAATAACCCTGCCGGCACTCCTCGTGAAGAGTGCTCATTTGGCCATGGCAACAAGGGGGACTTACATCTTGTGAGTAAAGCCGTACAACCTCTGCAGAGTGTTAAAAACTATTCGAATAGCCGCGTCCTCAGTTATGGACATGAACTGGCAAGGCCACACACTGGTTAGACTGAGTTTTGTTTGTGAAAGCTTGGGAAAGGGACTAAGGACGTGGGCATGATGTGTCCACAGGGTGCAATTTACGCTACACGGCTGGTAGCAAGGAATTGTAGGAGAAGGAGACTAGCCGTACTACCCGGGGTAGTACGGGCTGAGCATTGAGTTAAGCGGAGGCTAGCCGTACTACCCGGGGTAGTATGGGCTGAGCATCGAGTTAAGCAGTGATAGACGGAGCTATCACTTGAGATGAGGAAAGGAGGTAGCTGGGTCTACCTCAAGAAAAGTTTTGTTGCTTTGAATTGCTCTGGTTTACAAAACTGCTTTGAAATCTACTATTCTTGTACTTAAATTGAAAACTTACATTTCCACACAACAAGCAACTTAGGATAGGGCTATTCCTTGAATTACACCTTGCATGAAATATTGCCGTTTAATTCTCCTGAGGGAATAGCTTGCGAGTACATTCAATGTACTCAACTGGCTTGTTGATTTGGCCAGACAAAAGAGACGTCTATTCCGAGGATACGACTTTGATCGCAAAAGCTAGGGCGTAACCCCAGTCAGTTGCCTGTCGGGTATGGCATATTGATGGGCCACATCATCACTTATTTTTTCACTGCAAGTTTATAGCTGTTGGGCTACAGGTATCAGACAAATCGACCTTGATGGTCTATTTACATAGAGTATACTGATTTACGCATGTATGACAATGATATACAGGTTAACTTGTGTGTACCGGCTACTGATCCAGGGACCGGTGCAGTAATCACAAGGGAGTATCTAGCCTTAAAACCGGGTACGCCACAGTCAAGCCTTCACCAAAATGGAGATGAAGCCGGAGGACTGTTATCCCCAACGCCGCCACCATCTCCGCCAAGCCGACGACACCAACAAGACCTAGTTCGCACTCAGGCATTGCCACTGGAGGGGAGATCGCCGATATGAGACAGTCGTGAGACCCAACTTGGGGGTGCCACTGCCGCTATCGCTGAAGCCGAAGCGGCGGATGGGCCCCAAACCCTAATCCTGGCCCTCGGAGAGGGGACAAAAACTACACATGGGCCCAGATCTAGATCTAGTGTTTCCCCTACAACCCCTCGCCGGAGTGGCAACCAGAGGTGAGAGAATTTGGGGGGAGTGCCAGCAGGAGGACGGGATCACCTCACTTTTTTGGAAATGGGGGGATAGGTGAGGCTTGCGAGAACACGCTTGGCTCGTGTTTCTGAAGGTTTATCCACGTGGTACTTTGTGAGTATAAATCATTAGTAGATTTTTTTAGACCAGGGAAGAATTTTATTGCTTATTTCCACTACATCAAGATGATGGTGCAGCCAACAAGTATCTCTCGGTCTTTGCATTGTCACATGCAAATAGCCCAAGATTCATTACAAAGATAAGGCGAAACCCACCAAAAAACACCAACCAAATACGAAGACCGCTAGACATAAGGAAATAACAAACAAGTAATAGTCGAAAAAAAGTTTGAGTGTGAAAGCACAACAAAAGACTTAGACCGAGCAAAGCTTGCTACGAATCTCCACCTATGCCTGCCGAAGAGATCCTGGAAGATGGCCTCCAAGGATTTGCATGCCTGCGCCAAAACCTCTCGGGCCTCCACCTGCTGCAATGTGGACTAAAATCAAAGGCAATGCAAAAACATGTAGATAACCTACAAATGATTAGAATTTTCTAGTAAAAATGATATCATTTGGGCATATAATTCATTAGCTGCCTGGTGGTGCCCTAGGCTAGGCTTGCTAGATTGTGGGCGTGTTGTAATCCTACTTTTTCTCTAATTAACTGGACAACAAATTTCATCTTAATCAATAGATTGAGGCAAAGCTTTTGAGTGATAACCAAGCAAAAATATAGGCTTGCAAAATGGGGCATTCTGTGTATGCCCAAGGATCATAGTGGTCATGGGATTTTGGACCTAGAGCTAAAAAACAAATGCTTGTTGAGCAAATGGCTATTTAGATTGTTAAACGAGGAGAGGGAATGGCAAGACATCCGCATAAATAAATATCTGAAGGGCAAACTGTTGTCATCTGTTCAAAGCAAGCCTGAAGACTCCTATTTTTGGAGAGGGTTAATGAAAGTAAAGGAATAGTTCCTTTAGTTTGGCACTTTTTCTGCCAAGTGTGGAATGGAGGTTTGGTTCTGAGATGACAAGTGGCTTGATGGTCAAACTCTAAAAGATCAATTCCCCATGTTATATCATATCACAAGAAAGAAACATGCCTCAGTGGCAGAGGTGATGAGCATCATCCCTCTTATATCTCTTTTAGAAGGGCTATTATCGTGCCAAAGCTTGTGCCTAGAATGCACTACTCACAAATGTTGCTTTTAATGTCACACCTGAGAGAGATGTTTAGGTGGAATCTTCACACTGATGAACAAGTTTTGGTCCATTCCATGTACTTTGCACTGGGCAATTTCCAATGCAGTACTACTCCAAACATATTTGGAGACTGAAAATACCCCTTAAGATTAAAATCTCCTTATGGTACCTATATAAGGAGTGATTCTTATGAAGGATAATATAGTAGCGGAATTGTAATGGTAGCAAGCTCTGTGCCTTTTATGGCTATGAGGAGAACATTCAATATCTCTTCTTTGAGTGTTACTTCATTCGTTTTGCATGACAGACAATCGTCATAACTTTTGGCATTTCTCCACCTCGTAATGTCACTCGTATTTTTAGGAATTGATTAGGGGGATTGATAGTCTTTTACACTCATAAATTTTAGTGGGTACAACTATCTTGTGTCGGTTGATTTGGTTATACAAAAAATGATGTTGTTTTCTATAAGAATAAACTAACCAATCATTTGCAGGCTATTCTTTTATTTATTAATTGGTTGTGGTCATGGTCCTTACTACAATAATAATCATTGGAGCAGGAGCTGTTTGTTATTGGTGCCAGGAGGTTGAAGTTAGCTATCATGAGATTTATGTCCCAATTTAGATGGCAGCTTAATAACAGATTATGTAATATTCAGTTTTGTTCTTAGTTATATAGCTTGTTGCATCCTATGTTACCTTACAGTAAAGATATTATAGTAATTTGAGCTATGTGTATTCTTGGACGACTCTCTTTCATTATCCTAAAATTAAAGCTTTTGACTCCAGTTTTAGAAATACTAAGAGGGGCCAAGGACTAGTACCTTGGACCATAGATGCGTTAGATAGCTAATGCGATACACTCTAGGCCATTGTAGTTCAGAGTTGAAGTCCATGAAAGAAGTTCAAAGAAAAGACGATAATGGACCTCGTAGGCCAGCACTCCACAGGATCATCAAGCTAGCGGACGCCGATGAGCCAACTGCATTGCGTTGAGCACGCGGCCCCTCCTAAACTAGTTCAAGAATGGACGGCCCGCTCACCGGCGTTTCTCCACGAATATCCCCATAACGCAGCACAAACACTGGACTCCCCTAAATAAGAAAAGCACAATTCTCTCCCAAAAAAAAAGAAAAGCACAAAGACTGGATGCATCAACATGCCAGCCAGCTTCCCGGTCAAATTTCTCTTTTTGTTAGTTTATTTACACCCGTGCGTATTTGAACAAGTCATATCTAGCCTTTTGAATTTGGACTGGTCCTCCACTTGATACAAACGTGTTTTTGCGGGTATATCACATCATTTAGCAGACCCGTGCACAAACGAGTTTTTTTTTGAAATAATAATTTTTTTCAGAAATTTCAGAAATAATAGCACGTATGAAATTTTTTTAAAAATGGCCTCAATCGCCACAGGCCGAGGCGGTAGGGTCTAATATCCATGACTCGTGGCGATTTCCAGCTAACCGCCACGAGCGGCGGCGATTTCTGGCTACCGCCGCGGGCCGTTACGACATTAAATTCTACCACCGTGACCCGTGGCAATAAGTCTCCAACCGCCACTAGTCGTGGCGATTGGGAGTTAATTCCGCGCGGAAACCGCCAACCGCCACGCCACCTGGCACAATCTCCACGACCCGTGGCGATTACGGGGAAATCGCCACGGGTGGTGGCGATTACCCTCGGGCCTATATAAGCACTCGCAGTCGCCGGCCGACAACGTGGGAGGAGGAGGAGTTCGAGCCAGGCTCCGCGGGAGGAGAGGAAAGGAGAGCTCGGGTAGAGAGGGAGAAAAAAATAGAGAGGAGATAGAGGGGAGAAAGTGTGGGATTTCTTTGCAGTAATTTGGAGGTAAGTTTCTGAATCTCTTAGATATATTAGTAGATCTAGAACCAGAGGTAAATTTAGGGTACATTTGTAGAAGATATAACTTAGGGTAGATGTATTCGTAGTATTTAGATATAATAATAGATCTAGAATCAGTGGTAAATTTAGGGTAGATTTGTAGCAAGATGCAATTTAGGGTAGATCTATTCATAGTATTTAGATCTCATAATGTGTAGAAACAGAGTGATATTTTAAATAGAAATATTTGGTAGATTATATAGATGATTAGTTCAGAACAAATTGTACCAAGTCGTACTGTACTTAGAAATCGAGTAGATTAAATTTTTACGCACACAGAATCTTAGATTGTATAGGCTAAAATATTACGTTTTGGATGGCAGGAATGTCAGAAGTAGTAGAATTTGTAGTCTACTACGGTATTGGTACCGTCCGTATAGATGAATCTGGATCCGTCAATCTTAGTAGCTTCCAACAAACGACACTACGTATGCAAGATCCACACAGATACCACATCAATAATATTAAAGAATGGTTCACACGGGCCTTTGGTCTTGATTCGGAGGTCGCAAGTGTAACCTTGCAGGCGTATTTTAGCAAGTCTTGCAAGCATGTCCGGTGGGATTTGTTCCCGCTCGATCTAACAAAAGACTGGCAGGCTTGGTTAAGGGCAAGTAAGAAACGCAACGGTTCCCATTATCTGTTGGTTCAGGCAGTACCTAAGCAGGTGTCATCTGAAGAAGGTGGAGGCGGAGGCAACGAAGTTGGACAGAACAGTGGAGGCGGAGGCAATGAAGAAGGCGGAGGCGGAGGACAGAACAGCCCAGCGACGGAGGAAGTTGTTGGCGAAGAAGGCACTGTAGCGGAAGTCGGTGGACCTTCTACTGGACCTTCCATGATAGGAGGTAACGAATACCTCAGCGGTTCGGTGGACGAGGGGGAGATACGCGAGGAACTAGTGCAGATCATGGAGCATGATGATGCCGTTGCTAGAGAGGAACAGAGAAATGTCGAAGGCGGTAGCAGCGAAGAGGACGAAGCTGAGGATGAAGAAGGAGGGGATGATCCGATTCCTAGTATGTGGAATCTTGACATGTCCACCGTAATGAATGTTGAGGGCACAAGCGATGGTAGGTATCCGTACAAACCGAACGAGATTGTCCAAGGTGCATTCTACGACACGAAGAAAGAGGTGAAAGAGGCGGTGAAGCTTTGGGTGATGTCGACACAGAGGACATTTGGAGTACAGAAAAGTTGCAGGGATCAGTACTCAGTGAAGTGCAAGTCTGCTGGGTGTGAGGGCTACATGCATGCGTCCCTAAGGAAGTACGAAGTGCAGTGGGTCATACGACGGGTGGTGCCGCATACATGTGTGATAAGCGGAGTTCCTGACACCCATCGGAATATCAATGCTGAACTCGTGGCTGGGTTGATGTATCACGAGATAGTGAAGAATGTCTGCATTCCAGCACAATTCATACAGACATCTATAGAGAGTAAATACCAGTATAGCATAAGTTATGCCATGGCATGGAGGGCTGAGCAGATCGCACTGGAGTGGCGGTTCGGGGCATTCATCAATTCATACCACAATTTGCCATACCTTCTGGATACACTGGGCCAGAGGAACGACTGGATATTTGTTAGCTGTCTCTTATTGTTGGAAATATGCCCTAGAGGCAATAATAAAGTTATTATTATTCTATTTTCAGGTTCATGATTAAGTTTATGTTCTATGCTAGAATTGCATTGGTTCTTGAATATGAGATTCAGAGGAAAACCTAATTGCATGTGTGGAATAATAAACACCATTCAGATCCCTAGTCAGGCCTCTAGACTAGCTCATGTATTGTTGATGGTCCTGTTTTCCTGATCATGGGCATTGTTAATGCAACAAGGATGCCGGTAATAATGGGAACACATTGTTAGGGTAAAAATGGTGTTGGATAGACCCCCTTATGAGATACTGCGAGATCACTTCGTCAATATGTTGTCAGTATCTTCTCATTATGTGTTAACGTTTACTTGCGTCCTTAGACCATGAGAATATTGTAGACTCGGATACCGGATGGTTGCTTTGGGGTCATCAAACGTTACTCCGTAACTGGGTAATTATAAAGGTGACTTTCAGGTACACCAGAAAGTATATCGTGGTTCTAGATATCTCAAGACTGGGATTTGCCCATCCGGCGATGGAGAGATACACTCTGGGCCCACTCGATATTATGGTGTCCAGCATCGCCTGGCTAGGTATTGTGACTAAAAGGTTAGTCACGGGGATACCAGAATACGGAAACGAGAAAAGAGTACAAACCGGTAACGAGGATAACTAGGTATGGTGATCAAGGAGTTGATCACAGGGATACCATCAAAGTCTCGTCTCGGGTTGTGTAACGTATCGTGAGGCAAAAGGATGATATGCGGTAATACGAGGTTCGTTCGATAAAGATCTTCGATGATATGTGGGAGTCGTTATGGGTGTCCAGATCCCGCTGGCGATTATTGACCGGAAGGTGTTCCGGACATGTCCACATATATTTGAACCTATAGGGTCACACGCTTAACGTTTTAGCGACATTTAGGAATGCTAATATTTATGGAGAACGAGAGAGAAGGGTTCCGAAAGTGTTTCGGATGATCTCGAAAGTGTTCCGGGAGATCCCGGATGGTTCCGGTGATGTCCGGAAGTGTTCCGGAAAGTATCGGAAGGTTCTAGAAGGTTCTGGAAGGTTCTAGAAGGTTCTAGAAGGTTCTGGTGGAGTTGGACTCCAACTCCAATAGGGTGTCCCTGCTGGAGTAGGACTCCACCTGCCTAGGGAGAGCTGCCCCAACCCCTATAAATAGAGGGGCAGGGCACCTCAAAGGGCATCCCGAGCAGATCCAGAGGCAGCCCCAGAAGCAGCCCTAAACCCTAGGCCGGCCATCTCTAGATTGGCCACAGCCTTCTTTTTCTCTCTCTTCTAGATTGGATCTAGTACAGCTGCCGGCGCGCTGCTGCTTCTCCTTCTCGTAGATCCCCACTGTTCTTGTGTGCTGGTCCACACATTACCACGGTGTCGCTGATCCGGTACGTGTGGATACCTCGGAGACGTTGTATACTTCGGCGTTCGATCGGGCGAACTATTCGCGAGGAGATTGCTCTCACGGCTGGGAGGTATAACCTAGCTGCAGGAGTCTGCGGACTTCATCGACATCGGTCAACTTCTCCGCTGCATTGACGTGATCGTCGAAGGTATGATCTCGTTGCCTGCACCTCGATAGTGATCTTGGGGGTGGATTGTGCGCGGTAAATTTTTTGTTTTGCGTAGCACGTTCCCCAACACTTATTGCCATCTGCGGACATGCCTGGAAAAATTATGTTGAATGGTGCTTTCTGGTGCTTTGGCCCGTGCGCAGAAGTGTTCAGACATATTCGGCCGGTTATTTGTATTGATGGGACATTCATGACAGGCCAGCTGAAGGGGACACTCTTTACCGCAATTGGGGCAGACGAGAAATGATCAGTTAGTGCCACTTGCAATGGGCTTCGCTGACTGCGAGAGCTACGACAACTGGTTGTGGTTCCTTGTGTGTCTGAAAGAAAGGTCTTGTGAAGGATCGACCAAATGTGTGTGTTATTCATGATCGGCATGCCGGGCTGCTGCTAGCAATTCGCCATCTGCAGCAAGGAGTGGCGAAGACTCGGGAGGAGGAAGATTTGCCAGAAGATTGCAGTTGGTACGACATACGGAGTAGGTGGTGCACCCGCCACTTAGCGGCCAATTTCTATCGCCAGTTCAAGAACAAGCAGTTGATGAACCTCTTCAAAACGTTATGCAAACAGAACCAGTATCGGAAGTTTGACGAGTACTAGAACAGACTGGACGAGTTCACGAAGAAGGAGGTTAGACAACGTAACCCTGGGGAGGTAACACACAGGCTTTGTGACCTTCTGGGATTTGACGATCCAAACACTAGGAGGAAGGCTTCAAACAGGGTGAAGTGCTTCTCGGATTGGATAAGTAAGGAACCACTTGAGCAGTGGTCCCTCCTCCATGACACAGACGGCGCTAGATATGGGATCATGACTAGCAATCTTGCTGAGGTTTACAATTTTGTTCTCAGGGGGGTACGAGGTTTACCCCTAGTCGCCATCGTGGAGGGTTCGCTTCACGGCACAATGAGGTACTTTCAGGAGAGGCGTGCAAAGGCTGTACTGCATATGGAAAAATTCGGTGGAACACCTTACTGTGCTAAGACTATGTTGTACATTGAGGAGAAGGCCAAGAAGGCGCAAATGCACAAGGCCAGACGCACGGGTAATATGCAACGTAGGTTTGAGGTATGTTTGAAGCAGAAGAGTGGATTCGGGGTTTGCACACAGGAGATTACTCAGGAGGTTACTTTCCATATGGAACCGAATATCTCTGCTACGTGTACGTGCAACAAGCCTATGCTTCTTCACAAGCCTTACTCTCACGTCCTTGCTGCGGCTGCCAAGACAAAGATGGACACGAGGCCGTTCGTGTCGTACTACTTCACGAAAGGAGGCTGTCCATGATACCTGGACAGGGGAGCTGTATGGTTTTCGTGTGGTGGATAATTTCACGCAGGTACCTCCAGACGAACGGTTCTATGTCCCCAATTTTAGCCTCCTCCGAGCTTCCGTGGGACGACGCCAGACTCGCCGTATTCATAACACGATGGATGAGGCGGAGGCTGGTGGACCAACCAAACAATGCAGCTATTGCAAGAAATTCGGCCATCGCGTGAAGATATGTCCGAAGATGAAAGAAGACTAGAAAAGAAGGGAGGAGGAGGTGGTGGCTAGTGCTGCCTCTGGGTCAGGCCATTAGTACTATATGTCGCACTCTTTGTATCATGTAATTTGCTAGTGCGTTCGAACTTCGTGTCGTATTTACTTCGTGTACTCCATGTGATTCGTGTACTTCGTGGACTGTTGACCTCATGTACTTCGTGTATTTCATGTATTCGTGTTATATCTACTTCGTGTGCTGCATGTATTTCATGTACTACTTGACGTATTCGTGTTATATTTACTTCGTGTTACTTCAATGTTTTTTTTGTATCACATGAATAGATATGGCTAGCTTCGAGCTGATAGATGAGCGAGAGGACCAAGAGCACCGGTCTAGGCTGCTGGCTTCAGGAGACCGTGATCTCAGAGTGTTTCGTACTCGTACACCTGATCACGCGTGGAGGATTCACGAGTCGTGGATCGAGAGGTACATTAGTTGGTTCTATCTATATCATCGTGTTTCAGTACTAACTAGACTTATTTTCTGCTCTGACAGGCTCGCGTGGTCCGGTTTACTACCACTCGCACGAATGGTCGAGGCGGTGGGCGACGAGGACGGCGGACAACTGGCTGCTGGAGTGGGTCATTCCAGGAGGTTTCCTTTCGATGCCTCTTTGCTGACCGCACTTGTGGACAGGTGGCGGCCCGAGACCCACACCTTCCACTTTGCCTGGGGGGAGATGACGGTCACGCTGCAGGACACGGCCTGCCTACTTGGCTTACCAGTGGCGGGAGCGGCGGTAGGTCCGCTGCAGGCTCCTGCTCACTGGCGTGACTCACTGGCGGAGAGGTTTGGCCCAGCTCTACCACCTGGGCCACCTCAGGTTGAGGTGGCAAGGGCTGGCCAGAAGCACGGTCCCAGGTTGATGTGGCTTCGTCAGTTTGAGGTACGTATGTCGTTTAATGATGTTCGACATATTCGTGCAGGAATCATCATATTTCTATTGTCTGACATATTCGTGCAGCTGGACACCCTGGAGCACAGATTTCAGGGAGACCTCGACGTGTACCAGCTGAACCGGGGACTTGAGGCGTACGTGCTCTGGCTGCTTGGGTACGTGATGTTCACGAGTGCCCACGGAGACAGCGTGGACGCTCGCTACATCGGGATCGCACGGTAGATCGCAGATGCTGAGTCAGAGGATCAGCTACCTCCGACGAGCTGGGGGTCTGCGGTGCTTGCGGGCTTGTACCGAGCGCTCTGCGGCGCATGCAAGAGGAGGTTGGCCAACGCCAATCTCACAGGGTGTCCGCTTCTTCTCCAGCTGTGGTCGTTCGAGCGCTTCCCTGGTCGGCCGACCATGGGTCAACGACTCAGCTTACGGCGCGGAGTTCTACCGTGGAGGAGGGCCCCAGTTGCCGCAGGACGGACCAACTTTCGGGTCCATGTGGACAAGAAGAACAGTGAGTTATTTTGTCTCTTCCTCAGCTTGTATTTGCTTATAATACTTGTACCTCAGTTCGTAAGTTCATTGACTATGACTCTCATATGACGTACTTCTTGCAGCCTCAGTGGGCGAGGGCACAGGTACGAGGCTGTTACCTCTCTTTCACGGAGCAGTTCCAGCACCTCCCTGCGCAGAGCGTACCCAAATGATGCGTTGACGCGACGTGCACCGCACCGGGGGATGTCTTCACTATGCCGGCGGGACGAGAGCTACTGGAGGACCACTTCGAAAGATTGTCTTCGACATCTTCGTGGAGGACCACTCACCACACCGTGTGATGAGGCAGTTTGGCTTGTACCAGCAGTACCCGTCTCCACACGTACCACTCGTCAAGCCGAACGCACACACGTAAGTCAAGTTTCAGAATTGGATATAGATTTCGAATGACTATTCTTTTTACGAGATACAAATTTATTACGTAAACAGGTGGACTCGCAAGGGAGGGGGTACTAGGGAGACAGGGGGAACAGCGTCCTGCCCGAGAAGCGGCCGTTCCGGTACGCGAACTTCGACGCCTACTTGCAGTGGTACTTGCCACGTACACGCGTCCACCTTATTCGTGGAAGCGAGGATCTTGACGAGGCGGCGGCACAGACGATAGACATGTACCCGATCCTCGCGGCTGAAACTCTAGATTTGGCGGTTAGTGAATTTCATGCTCCGCTTCTCCGTGTCTATTTGTTTATTACTTACGTGCGCACCTATGATTCTCACTTTTCAGGGACAGTAGGCGACAGCGGCGAACGCGGAGGTGACAAGAGTTCTTCAGTGTCACCCACCCGGCACCGAGGACCACGTAGGCTTGTCCAGGGTCACGGATTTTACTAGGAGGATCATGGACGTATTCAGGTGCACGCGCACGGATGACGTCGTTGCCGGGGCTAGCTCAAGCCAGGGAGCACAAAGACCACCGCGTCCTTCATAGACGAGGCACCGTCAGCCTCCTATCTCCCAGCCGCTGGGGCCCACAGAGGGGGGTGGTTCTACGTGGCAGCAGAGTGTGTCCCCACTCTCCATGAGTGCACAGGGTAAAACAATTCTCGTCTCGTACGAACCATTATTCCTTACGTTGTTGTGCTCACTAATTCCGGTTATATGCAGGTCACGTGCCGCTTCAGGTGTCAGATAGTCCACTTGACTACATCCCCAACAGCCCCGACACTCAGGGCTACAGCTTTCACGACGACGACGAGGCGGACGAGTTGACTCCACGTGTGCAGTTTGGCACGATGCAGCAGACTCAGCCACCAGCGCCCACGCAGGATACACAGGCTAACCCGACACTTCGGGTGGGCAGGGCTCCTAGAGCGGGAGCGGGGCAGCCTAGGCAGAGGTACTCACCGTCGCTGATCAGGAAGAGGGGACGACGAGGCTAGGTGTGAGAACCCTAATTCTAACGCTAGTCGAGAGAGGCGTGAGGTAGAAGTCGAATAACTCGCGCTGCTGAGTTGACCTAGTTCTGCCGAGGAACGTCGGAAGTTAGAGAGTGAGGGGGGAAATGGTTGTGCAATCGCATTTCATTCGCATCATCGCATGGCATGTAGTATTCGTGCATGGTAAATAGAATTGAAATTAAACTTTATTAATTAAAGAACGAATACAATGTCATTGGTAAATATAATTGAAATTAACTTTATTGATTGAATAAATGTTACAAATGTCATGATATAACATATGGTTACAAAGTGAATAAATAAAGAAGGAAAGAAAATTACATGTTACCATAATCTATCTATACAACAATCTAAACCCTAATTCTTGGATCTTCGGATCTTCGAAATCTTCAAACCCTGAGTCGTCGAGGAACACCGGGAACCGAAGGGAGAAATTCTTCGGGAATGTTGGCGACATCCGAGGTCAACGAGAATATGCACTCGTGACCGTTGGAATTACGCCGTTTCTGTAGGAGGCAAATGTTTTCGAAGAGCGACGTTTTGAAATAAAGTTGGTCTTGTCAGCACAGTTCCGCCGACAATCCGTAGGGTTAGCCGCGGGGGCAAAACCGTGCCGACGACCTAAATAAATTTTAGTTTTGAAAATAGTTTTATAAAACAGTGTTGTTTTCAAAAATGTCCGAGGGCCACGGGGCTAAGACCCTCATCGGACAATTCGATTTAGTAATTTATACTAGAAGGAAAAGATGTGAGAATATAAAAATATATTTTATTTTTCCTATAACTAAATTACCTCCATGAGTTTCATTGGGAAGGAAATTCTTTTTCAAATCAAAAGATAAATGTAGGCAACTAGCAGATATCAACCAACCATATTCCTTAGCCAAGCCCAACACTATATTCATAAGGCAACAATTTTCAGTAAAATGGTCATCCAGCAGCCATGGATAGCTACCAAAGAAATATTTAGCTTAGATAAGCATCAACCCAGCCAAATAGGTTATCCAACAGCCACACATAAGTTTAATCAAGGCAACAAATATTCACCGTAGGAATATTCAAATCGCCACAGGAATTGACTAGAGTCAAATTCCTTACCAAGCAAGGCAGCTGAGCTTAAGTAAAATAGCAGCCACGTAGTCAACATGAGCAAGCATGAGGTGGCCAAACTCCATCATGACCAAGGAACCATATTGATATTTCTGTAGAAGCAAGGAGAGCCGTAGCATACCCCCAAAGGCAACATTAGTAGTATGCCAACCATTCGAGCAGCAAGGAGGTAAGCTCCGGGAAAGAAACCACTAGCAGAGCTTAGGTCCAAGACCACCAGGAGGAGAAATCGGCCACCAGCAAGGAGGGAAGCAGGATCAGGCCATCGGAGCACTTGGGGAGTCCAGCTCCAAGAGACCACGAACCTAAGACCAGCAAGTTTGGGAAGCTTAACCCCATTCCAGTCCACATCAGGTAAGGCTATCAAAGGCAACACAACCCATGCATACATGCTTATGGATTAGCATGTCGATAAGTACCCTCAGAATCTATCCATTATCACAAAAATGTTTAGGAGATTCTAGTAGCTGTTCTTATCAGTCAATGGCCGCAAATTCCTAAACAACGTCTTGGTTCTTTTAGATTCATCATCGGGTTTTCTTTTAAGGCAACTAGTGATGTAATATGTTCCTATCAGCATTTCTGCAATAAACTTTCCTCAAGTTTTCTCAGGAGAGCATCATATTGTATCAAGGCATCAAGTAGGCAGCAAGGTTGTAGCATCTGTTCTTATCGAAAACTACACCTTTCTCTAAACCATGTTTTAAACACAAGCCATCACAGAATTGAAACTAAGACCAAATGTAGTATCTGTTCCCTCAGTTAACCAACTGATTTTAGATATACAAAAATAGAGACAGCAGACAACAACCAAGAACAAGATAGCAATCTGTTCTTCTCATAAAAATGAGCATATGTTAACTAAGTTCATCCCAAGCATTCAACAGAAATATCATCTGTATACCCAATAAGAGATCAACCGGCCAAATTGCCAATAAATCTTGGGAGCTCAGTAGCAAACAGGATTCCAGAGGAGCATGCTTATCAAATGAGAGAAGGACCCTAGAATTGGAATTGGGGAATAAAGAGAATAGAGGATGGGGATTAGAGAGAGAGGACTTACCCAATGGAGGAGGTCAGTAGCCGGGCTCAGCGGGCGCCACCGACGGGGGCGGGCCCCAGTGGAGCACCGGCGACGCCAGGAGCTGCGACACCGGGGCCGCAGCCATCCCGGGCGGCGACCGGAGAGGGGCCGAGCGTGGGGCGGTCGGAAGCGGAGCAGCCGGGTGGAGCAACCAAGGCGGCGGGGCACTCGCCTGAAGCCGAGGCTCATGGCGGCGGCGTCCAAGGCCAAGGAGAAACGGCGGCACGTCTGGAGAAGGCCGCGGCGGCCTACGGGCGGCGGCATATGGGGGAACCAAAGAGGAGAAGAAAGGCCGCGGGGACCGGTGGGGGAAAGCCAGAAGCCGGGGCGGCACCAGACCGGGCGGCGGCGAGGTGAGCTCGAGGCGGCGGTGGCATGAATGCCGGCGGCGGCACACGGGTGAGTGAGGGAGAGAGAGCTAAAGGGGAATTAGGGATTTTTAGAATGGGGAATGAAGCAAAGGAAACCGGGTACAGGTATAACCAAGAAAAGAAAGAAAAAAAAAGAAGAAGGAGAGAAAGGGAAAGAAAGAGGTTAGAAATAAAAGGGAAATGGAATAAATTCAAGAAAAGAATTAAAATCAAGTTATGTTATTCCTTTGTAAGAGAAAATAAAGTTAACTTAGGTGTTTCTTTCCAAGAGAAAAATGAAGGCAACATATGTATATAAAGGTATAGATATGCTCTTATGCACTTTTGAGAAGAATAAGTTAAAATTTTGGGATAGTTCTTAAAGTTAAAATAATATGTTAAAAAGAAAGTGAGGTCATCTAAACCATAAATTATTCTTGAACTAAATAACATGTACATTGTACTATTCTTTAAAAGAGATTGAGCCCTAATTTGAATTTCTCTTGTGATTTTAATTATTACTCTAAAATAAAGTTAATGATCTAGATAAAAATGTTAAGGTTAAAGTAATCAAAAATTAACTAATGCTATCATGTGAAAAGTTACCCTAATGAATAAAATGTCCAACATTTGAGTTATTCTTAGAAAGTTCTAAAATTGTAAGAGAATGTTAAAAAGATTTAAGTTTAAAGACTTCGATGATAGTTTCAACATATATATATGTGCATCATTCCATGTATACAATGTCATACCATTTGCATCCATATTTGGAATCTTCTGGATAAGTCCTTATCGGACTTTATTGTTTTTCTTCAGAGACCGGAGTTCCGCAAGCAGACCAGTCGAACTCCACTACTTATCCGTCACCAGGCAAGTCCAGTTTCTTGTTCATGTCCGTTGAAAACTGCCAGATTTCCCTCTTGTCTATAACATGCACTGAAAATCTATCTTCTAAAGATGAATCAACTGTTGTTTTGTTTTGGATCGCCGGTTCTTGGGTGATCGCATGGCGGGTGGTGAAATCCTGGTATGGGTGCAGTTTGGCACATTTGGGAAGGTGGATTTCATCACACGGGTTTGTTTCATATAAGGTTAATGTAACCAATGATCGATTGTGTTCAAGGGCCGTAGCGATCGCGCATACCACATACCCTGTATGGACGGGGCTGAGCCGAAGTACCTTTGCCCTAGGTTCATACTCCCCTGGGAACACAAGACCTCGGTAGTGGGATCGGCTACCGGGAAGGTGGTTTGGCCATAGGGCTACCCACAGTTGTTGAGGTGGTTTGGCCATAGGGCTACCCACAGTTGTTGATGTGGTTCGGCCATAGGGCTGCCCACAAGTGGTATTAGTCGTCGGGCTAGCCACATCTTGTTTGAGAAGGTGGTATTGACCGTTGGGTTAGCCACAACTGATTTGGGGACCGGTAGTCCTGTACGGACTACGACGCGGAGTATGACCGAGCGGGCGGTGAAAAGGCTTTGTGATCGGGGGAATGTGAATGAGCCTTGCAAACTCGGACACATGACCAAGTTCTTTTGTGGGTACAGTTGCGCACCTCTGCAGAGTGTATAGAATTGTGGCTGAGTCACTCCGTGTTCCCGGTTGGAACTACGAACCCGGCAAGAAAGGGATTCATCGGGAATCCTAGCAGCTTGTGAAACAGGAGATCATTAGCCTCTTTAATTAAAACTTGATTCTCGTACCTTGCCACAATGCATATCCTTTGGGGAGAACGTTGCCGTTCTCAGTAGCTAGTGCATCAAACACCTCTTTGCTATTCCTGGACTTGTTGAGTACCTTCTGTACTCATCCCTCTATCTTAATTCCTTTGATTAGACTGTGAGCCGACGGCCGAGCAGGAGATCGTCTACGTCGAGGTCGATGAAGAAGGAGCTGAAGAACCGACACCGGCAAAGGAGGAGGAAGGGTGGACTACTACTACGACTACCGCGACAACAACACCGTCGAGTAGATATAATAGGTCGAGTCAAGGAGAGTTGTAGAAAAGTCTTTTGCTGTAACCAAACGATAACGGTTTTAAATTTCCCGTACTTTTGGGAATGTATTGTAATACTTTATGTTGTTCTTTGAGTTTGTAAATTAAGTATTGTAACATATGGACCGCTGCAATGCTTCTATCGTGCTACTCTGTGTGATATGTACAGTCGAGAAGGCACTTTGTCTGTGCGTATCGCCGCAGGTGGTATCAGAGCAATTGTTGAGACCTCTAGGCGTAAAAGTCTAGTTAGGAGACCTGTGAACCCTAGGAATGAAGTTGGAATTTCTATAAGGACTATCCTCATCTATAGTTTTCTTTTAACAAGGATAAATGTATTATTTTCAAATAACTTTCCTATTAATCTCCTTAGAAATACCTAAGGATGTGGGTTAATTTAATTTCTTTGAGAAAAGGATAGTAACATATCATACACTCACTTACCTTCTTAACTTATAAGAGATTCAAAATTTTAAAAGTTAAAGGAGTAATCATGACAAGGGTATAAAGGTAAGGAAATAGGTTATAAGGCCAGAACCCTAAATATCGGAAATCAAATATTTGTTTTTGCTTTGTTCTGGACACCGTAGATAATAAGCACATAGGTTATCACGATTTACGAAATTGTGTGTCTTATTTGGAGTTATGGATTTTCTTTGGATCTTTGCATGAGTGCTTAGCTGTGATTATGAAGATAAAAGCTTAGTATATGTCGTTAAAGATTATATTATTAAGCTCTGCTTCATGTCACAATGTAGGTGAATGGCGAGCCCAAGTGAGGAAACCCTAAGGTTGGCGGATGAGCAAGCTCAGAAAGAAGCGGAAGAGAAAGCCAGAATGGAAGCTGAGCAAAAGGCAAAAGCGGACGCGGCAAGTGGAAGTGGAGGAAATGGTACACCTCCACCACCACCACCGAGGTACAGCACTGAAGAAGCTTTCATGCAATACATGCGCCAGATGGAAGAAGATCGGAAAGCTAGAGAGGAAGAAAGGCGAGATAGGCGTGAAGCTCAGGAGAACCAGAATAAGTTCTTCGCTGAGATGCTGAACAGGATGGACGGAAGAGCACGTGATACTCAAGCTCCAGCTGGAGGAGGTGTGAGTCTGGGAGAATTTCAGCAGACCAAACCAATGATTTTCACAACATCAGCTGAACCAATGGATGCGGAGGATTGGTTGTTGGACACTGAGAGGAAACTGGAAACTGTCGGATGCAATGACGAAGAGAAGGTTCGATATGCGACACATCAACTTACAGGACCCGCAGCAGCATGGTGGGCCAATCTCAAGACAGTTCAACCAGCCGGAAGGGCGATTACTTGGGATGTTTTCAAAGCAAAGTTTCGTGAAGCACATGTGCCATCCAGCATAATGGCCCTGAAGAGAAAGGAATTCATGAATCTGGAGCAAGGTAACATGCTAGTTACCAAGTATGTTCATGAATTCAATCGACTATCACGCTATGCACCGGACGATGTGGATAAGGATACCAAAAGGCAACAAAAGTTCATGGAAGGACTCCATCCGTTCCTGTTAATGCAGTTAAGGCTTGTTCGTGCAACAGAGTTTCAAGACCTTGTTGATCGAGCTATTACCTTAGAGAGTGACTACCGGAAGGTACAGGAAGACAGGAAGAGGAAGTTCGAGCCAAGGCGACAGCAGTACCAGCAGAATAAGCCAAGGAGAGTGGTTTATGTTCAGAGGAGTCAAGCAGGGAGGATACCTGTTAGAGCAGCAAATCAAGCACCGACAACTTCTGTCACATGTTATGAATGTGGTGGAAATCATTATGCTAACCACTGTCCGAAGAGGGAGAAGTGTTTTAGGTGTGGTCAACTTGGACACAAGATCAAGGATTGCCCAAATCCACAAGCTCCACAGCCACGACCTCAAGCACCGAGACCAGCAGCACCAACTCCAGGCGCAACGGCTCGAGGCGGAAAGAATACCCAAGACCGCGGCAAAGGCAAAGTGCATGGAAGGGTGAATCATGTGACCGCCGAAGAAGTTGGAGCCGCTAGTGATGTGGTGATCGGTACGCTACCTATCTCATCTCGTATCGGTATCGTACTGTTTGATTCTGGAGCGACGCATTCATTTGTCTCTGAGGAATTCATGAAAGGGATACCATGGGAAGTGAGTCCTTTAGGGAAGCATCTACAGGTACAGTCACCGGGAGGACCCATGAGGGTTGATAAGAAAATAGAATGGCTAGTCATAGAGATTAGTGGCTATGCATTCCTTGCTCATCTTTTGATCATACCACTCCAAGGCCTAGATGTCATACTAGGTATGGATTGGTTAGCACGTCATGAAGCCCAAATTGACTGTACTAGCAAGACTGTAGCTCTTAACCACTGGGTAGGCGGAAGAGTTGTATTCCAAGGTCAGAGGAACCAAGGAACTAATCCAGGATTTCGGCTAAACTCCTTGGGAGAGAAGAGTATTGAGCAAATACCAGTTATTAGGGAGTTTCCTGATGTATTTCCAAATGAGTTGCCGGGTATGCCACCAGATAGGGAAGTGGAGTTTACTATTGATCTGATACCGGGCACCTCACCAATAGCTCAAAGGCCATATAGAATGGGACCCATAGAGCTAGTAGAGTTGAAGAAGCAGTTGGATGAGCTGTCAGAGAAAGGATTCATCAGAGAAAGTACATCACCTTGGGGAGCACCAGTTCTTTTCGTTGATAAGAAAGATGGTAGCATTCGGATGTGTGTAGATTACAGGAATCTGAACAGCGTTACCATCAAGAATAAGTATCCATTGCCAAGAATTGATGACTTGTTCGATCAAGTTAAAGGTGCTGGAGTTTTCTCCAAGATAGATCTGCGGTCAGGATACCATCAGATCAAGATTAAGCCGGAAGATATTCCGAAGACCGGATTTGTCTCTCGATATGGGCATCACGAATATCTCGTGGTACCATTCGGATTGACAAACGCACCCGCAGTGTTCATGAATCTGATGAACAAGATATTCATGAAGTATCTCGATAAATTCGTGATCGTGTTTATTGATGATATTCTCATCTATTCTCAGAATGAAGAGGATCATACAGAACATCTTCGGATAGTTTTGCAGACTTTGAGAGAGCATCAGTTGTATGCTAAGCTCAGTAAGTGTGAATTTTGGCTAGATCAAGTTTCTTTTCTAGGCCATGTCATCACAAAAGAAGGAGTTGCAGTAGACCCAAAGAAGATTGAGGCAGTTGTAGAATGGAAATCTCCGACATCTGTCACAGAGGTCAGAAGTTTTCTGGGATTAGCAGGATATTACAAGAGATTCATCGAGGGATTCTCCAGAATTTCTCGACCTATGACCAAGTTGTTGAGGAAAGATATCAAATTTCAGTGGACAGAAGCCTGTGAGAACAGTTTTCAGGAGTTAATGCAGAAACTTACCACCGCTCCAGTGTTAACTTTACCGGAAAGTGGCAAGAATTTCAGTGTTTACTGCGACGCATCCAAGTCAGGATTAGGATGTGTGCTAATGCAAGACCGGAAAGTCATTGCTTATGTTTCAAGACATCTCAGACCACATGAAGTCAACTATCTAACACATGATTTAGAATTGGCAGCGGTAGTATTCGCATTGAAGCAGTGGCGGCATTACCTATATGGAACCAAGTGTGAGTTATACTCAGATCATAAAAGCCTGAAGTATTTCTTCACGCAGAAAGAATTGAACATGAGGCAACAAAGATGGCTTGAATTAATCAAGGATTATGACCTGGAAATCAAGTATACACCAGGAAAAGCCAATGTTGTAGCAGATGCACTGAGTCAAAAATCAGAAGTTCAACCGGAGAAGGTCGAAGATATATCCAAGTATATTCTTCAAGACTTGGATAAAGATAGGATCGAGGTGGTAATCAATAAAGGTGAAGCTAGTGTTGCAGCCTTAGTAATCCAACCGAATCTTCAAGATGAGATTAAGAAGTATCAACCAGAAGATAAGTTCATCGCAGAAGAGGTAAAGAGGATCAAGGCACAACAACCATCAGAATTTACCTTAGCAGAAGATGGATCGCTATGGTACAAAAACCGGATATGTGTTCCTAACATTCCGGAAATCAAACAGGTGATCTTAGAAGAAGCTCACCGAACTCTTTATAGTATTCATCCTGGAAGTACGAAGATGTACATGGATTTAAAGGGAATATTTTGGTGGAACAATATGAAGCGGGAGATTGCTAAGTTTGTGTCGGAATGCGACACATGCGCAAGGATTAAAGCTGAACATCAGAGTCCAGCAGGATTAATGCAACCATTACCAATACCACAGTGGAAGTGGGAAGAGGTTGGCATGGACTTCATTACCGGATTACCGAGGACTCAAAGGCATAAGGATGCTATCTGGGTTATCATTGATCGACTAACCAAGACAGCACACTTTATTGCCATCAATCAAAA
Source organism: Stipa capillata (assembly GCA_019208055.1). Taxonomy (NCBI): domain Eukaryota; kingdom Viridiplantae; phylum Streptophyta; class Magnoliopsida; order Poales; family Poaceae; genus Stipa; species Stipa capillata. The sequence continues at coordinate 11,095 of JAGXJF010000953.1, read as the reverse complement.
TTATTCTTGTGAAAGACTTGCCAAAATCTATATTCAAGAGATTGTCAGCAAGCATGGAGTTCCTAAAAGGATTGTGTCTGACCGAGGATCGGTATTCACATCTGCGTTTTGGCAGCAACTACAGGAAGCTTTAGGTACTCAGCTCGATTTCAGTACAACATATCATCCTCAGACCGGTGGACAGACAGAAAGAACAAACCAGATTCTTGAGGATATGTTGAGAGCTTGTGTATTTGATTTTGGAGGTTCATGGGACGAACATCTTGCGTTGGCGGAGTTCGCGTACAACAACAGTTACCAAAGCAGTATACAAATGGCTCCATTTGAAGCCCTATATGGTCGAAAGTGTCGATCACCGATATGTTGGTACGAGACCGGAGAAAAAAATCTCATCGGACCGGATCTCATCAAAGAAAAGCATGATGCGATAGCAATCATCCGAGAGCGGTTGAAGACAGCTCAAAGTCGTCAAAAGAGTTATGCGGACAAAAAGAGACGGCAGGTAAAGTTTGAGGTAGGGGATTTAGTTTATCTGAAAGTGAGTCCTACCAAAGGAGTGAAAAGATTCGGCATGAAAGGGAAGTTGAGCCCCAGATATATTGGACCGTTTGAAATCTTAGATCGGAAGGGAGAAGTAGCTTATCAGTTGAAGTTACCAGCATCGTTGTCAAAGGTACACGATGTATTCCACATCTCCCAACTCAGAAAATGTCTGAAAGAACCAACCGATAAAGTAGAGCACATGGAAGTGGAGTTGCAGGATGACCTGTCTTATGTTGAAAAACCAATTAAAATTCTTGCTGAAGAATGGAAGCAGTTGAGGAATCGAGCGATCAAGTATTGTAAGGTGCAGTGGAAGAACCACCCCGTCCGAGAAGCAACGTGGGAGAAGGAGGAAGATCTGCGTAGAGACTACCCGTCCTTATTCAGGTACCTCATCACTAATTTCGAGGACGAAATTCTTTTAAGGGGGGTAGGATGTGAGAACCCTAATTCTAACGCTAGTCGAGAGAGGCGTGAGGTAGAAGTCGAATAACTCACGCTGCTGAGTTGACCTAGTTCTGCCGAGGAACGTCGGAAGTTAGAGAGTGAGGGGGGAAATGGTTGTGCAATCGCATTTCATTCGCATCATCGCATGGCATGTAGTATTCGTGCATGGTAAATACAATTGAAATTAAACTTTATTAATTAAAGAACGAATACAATGTCATTGGTAAATATAATTGAAATTAACTTTATTGATTGAATAAATGTTACAAATGTCATGATATAACAATATGGTTACAAAGTGAATAAATAAAGAAGGAAAGAAAATTACATGTTACCATAATCTGTCTATACAACAATCTAAACCCTAATTCTTGGATCTTCGAATCTTCGAAATCTTCAAACCCTGAGTCGTCGAGGGACACCGGGAACCGAAGGGAGAAATTCTTCAGGAATGTTGGCGACATCCGAGGTCAACGAGAATATGCACTCGTGACCGTTGGAATTACGCCGTTTCTGTAGGAGGCAAATGTTTTCGAAGAGCGACGTTTTGAAATAAAGTTGGTCTTGTCGGCACAGTTCCGCCGACAATCCGCAGGGTTAGCCGCGGGGGCAAAACCGTGCCGACGACCTAAATAAATTTTAGTTTTGAAAATAGTTTTATAAAACAGTGTTGTTTTCAAAAATGTCCGAGGGCCACGGGGCTAAGACCCTCATCGGACAATTCGATTTAGTAATTTATACTAGAAGGAAAAGATGTGAGAATATTAAAATATATTTTATTTTTCCTATAACTAAATTACCTCCATGAGTTTCATTGGGAAGGAAATTCTTTTTCAAATCAAAAGATAAATGTAGGCAACTAGCAGATATCAACCAACCATATTCCTTAGCCAAGCCCAACACTATATTCATAAGGCAACAATTTTCAGTAAAATGGTCATCCAGCAGCCATGGATAGCTACCAAAGAAATATCTAGCTTAGATAAGCATCAACCCAGCCAAATAGGTTATCCAGCAGCCACACATAAGTTTAATCAAGGCAACAAATATTCACCGTAGGAATATTCAAATCGCCACAGGAATTGACTAGAGTCAAATTCCTTACCAAGCAAGGCAGCTGAGCTTAAGTAAAATAGCAGCCACGTAGTCAACATGAGCAAGCATGAGGTGGCCAAACTCCATCATGACCAAGGAACCATATTGATATTTCTGTAGAAGCAAGGAGAGCCGTAGCATACCCCCAAAGGCAACATTAGTAGTATGCCAACCATTCGAGCAGCAAGGAGGTAAGCTCCGGGAAAGAAACCACTAGCAGAGCTTAGGTCCAAGACCACCAGGAGGAGAAATCGGCCACCAGCAAGGAGGGAAGCAGGATCAGGCCATCGGAGCACTTGGGGAGTCCAGCTCCAAGAGACCACGAACCTAAGACCAGCAAGTTTGGGAAGCTTAACCCCATTCCAGTCCACATCAGGTAAGGCTATCAAAGGCAACACAACCCATGCATACATGCTTATGGATTAGCATGTCGATAAGTACCCTCAGAATCTATCCATTATCACAAAAATGTTTAGGAGATTCTAGTAGCTGTTCTTATCAGTCAATGGCCGCAAATTCCTAAACAACGTCTTGGTTCTTTTAGATTCATCATCGGGTTTTCTTTTAAGGCAACTAGTGATGTAATCTGTTCCTATCAGCATTTCTGCAATAAACTTTCCTCAAGTTTTCTCAGGAGAGCATCATATTGTATCAAGGCATCAAGTAGGCAGCAAGGTTGTAGCATCTGTTCTTATCGAAAACTACACCTTTCTCTAAACCATGTTTTAAACACAAGCCATCACAGAATTGAAACTAAGACCAAATGTAGTATCTGTTCCCTCAGTTAACCAACTGATTTTAGATATACAAAAATAGAGACAGCAGACAACAACCAAGAACAAGATAGCAATCTGTTCTTCTCATAAAAATGAGCATATGTTAACTAAGTTCATCCCAAGCATTCAACAGAAATATCATCTGTATACCCAATAAGAGATCAACCGGCCAAATTGCCAATAAATCTTGGGAGCTCAGTAGCAAACAGGATTCCAGAGGAGCATGCTTATCAAATGAGAGAAGGACCCTAGAATTGGAATTGGGGAATAAAGAGAATAGAGGATGGGGATTAGAGAGAGAGGACTTACCCAATGGAGGAGGTCAGTAGCCGGGCTCAGCGGGCGCCACCGACGGGGGCGGGCCCCAGTGGAGCACCGGCGACGCCAGGAGCTGCGACACCGGGGCCGCAGCCATCCCGGGCGGCGACCGGAGAGGGGCCGAGCGTGGGGCGGTCGGAAGCGGAGCAGCCGGGTGGAGCAACCAAGGCGGCGGGGCACTCGCCTGAAGCCGAGGCTCATGGCGGCGGCGTCCAAGGCCAAGGAGAAACGGCGGCACGTCTGGAGAAGGCCGCGGCGGCGTATGGGGGAACCAAAGAGGAGAAGAAAGGCCGCGGGGACCGGTGGGGGAAAGCCAGAAGCCGGGGCGGCACCAGACCGGGCGGCGGCGAGGTGAGCTCGAGGCGGCGGTGGCATGAATGCCGGCGGCGGCACACGGGTGAGTGAGGGAGAGAGAGCTAAAGGGGAATTAGGGATTTTTAGAATGGGGAATGAAGCAAAGGAAACCGGGTACAGGTATAACCAAGAAAAGAAAGAAAAAAAAAGAAGAAGGAGAGAAAGGGAAAGAAAGAGGTTAGAAATAAAAGGGAAATGGAATAAATTCAAGAAAAGAATTAAAATCAAGTTATGTTATTCCTTTGTAAGAGAAAATAAAGTTAACTTAGGTGTTTCTTTCCAAGAGAAAAATGAAGGCAACATATGTATATAAAGGTATAGATATGCTCTTATGCACTTTTGAGAAGAATAAGTTAAAATTTTGGGATAGTTCTTAAAGTTAAAATAATATGTTAAAAAGAAAGTGAGGTCATCTAAACCATAAATTATTCTTGAACTAAATAACATGTACATTGTACTATTCTTTAAAAGAGATTGAGCCCTAATTTGAATTTCTCTTGTGATTTTAATTATTACTCTAAAATAAAGTTAATGATCTAGATAAAAATGTTAAGGTTAAAGTAATCAAAAATTAACTAATGCTATCATGTGAAAAGTTACCCTAATGAATAAAATGTCCAACATTTGAGTTATTCTTAGAAAGTTCTAAAATTGTAAGAGAATGTTAAAAAGATTTAAGTTTAAAGACTTCGATGATAGTTTCAACATATATATATGTGCATCATTCCATGTATACAATGTCATACCATTTGCATCCATATTTGGAATCTTCTGGATAAGTCCTTATCGGACTTTATTGTTTTTCTTCAGAGACCGGAGTTCCGCAAGCAGACCAGTCGAACTCCACTACTTATCCGTCACCAGGCAAGTCCAGTTTCTTGTTCATGTCCGTTGAAAACTGCCAGATTTCCCTCTTGTCTATAACATGCACTGAAAATCTATCTTCTAAAGATGAATCAACTGTTGTTTTGTTTTGGATCGCCGGTTCTTGGGTGATCGCATGGCGGGTGGTGAAATCCTGGTATGGGTGCAGTTTGGCACATTTGGGAAGGTGGATTTCATCACACGGGTTTGTTTCATATAAGGTTAATGTAACCAATGATCGATTGTGTTCAAGGGCCGTAGCGATCGCGCATACCACATACCCTGTATGGGCGGGGCTGAGCCGAAGTACCTTTGCCCTAGGTTCATACTCCCCTGGGAACGCAAGACCTCGGTAGTGGGATCGGCTACCGGGAAGGTGGTTTGGCCATAGGGCTACCCACAGTTGTTGAGGTGGTTTGGCCATAGGGCTACCCACAGTTGTTGATGTGGTTCGGCCATAGGGCTGCCCACAAGTGGTATTAGTCGTCGGGCTAGCCACATCTTGTTTGAGAAGGTGGTATTGACCGTTGGGTTAGCCACAACTGATTTGGGGACCGGTAGTCCTGTACGGACTACGACGACGGAGTATGACCGAGCGGGCGGTGAAAAGGCTTTGTGATCGGGGGAATGTGAATGAGCCTTGCAAACTCGGACACATGACCAAGTTCTTTTGTGGGTACAGTTGCGCACCTCTGCAGAGTGTATAGAATTGTGGCTGAGTCACTCCGTGTTCCCGGTTGGAACTGCGAACCCGGCAAGAAAGGGATTCATCGGGAATCCTAGCAGCTTGTGAAACAGGAGATCATTAGCCTCTTTAATTAAAACTTGATTCTCGTACCTTGCCACAATGCATATCCTTTGGGGAGAACGTTGCCGTTCTCAGTAGCTAGTGCATCAAACACCTCTTTGCTATTCCTGGACTTGTTGAGTACCTTCTGTACTCATCCCTCTATCTTAATTCCTTTGATTAGACTGTGAGCCGACGGCCGAGCAGGAGATCGTCTACGTCGAGGTCGATGAAGAAGGAGCTGAAGAACCGACACCGGCAAAGGAGGAGGAAGGGTGGACTACTATTACGACTACCGCGACAACAACACCGTCGAGTAGATATAATAGGTCGAGTCAAGGAGAGTTGTAGAAAAGTCTTTTGCTGTAACCAAACGATAACGGTTTTAAATTTCCCGTACTTTTGGGAATGTATTGTAATACTTTATGTTGTTCTTTGAGTTTGTAAATTAAGTATTGTAACATATGGACCGCTGCAATGCTTCTATCGTGCTACTCTGTGTGATATGTACAGTCGAGAAGGCACTTCGTCTGTGCGTATCGCCACAGGTGTATCAGAGCAATTGTTGGAGACCTCTAGGCGTAAAAGTCTAGTTAGGAGACCTGTGAACCCTAGGAATGAAGTTGGAATTCCTATAAGGACTATCCTCATCTATAGTTTTCTTTTAACAAGGATAAATGTATTATTTCAAATAACTTTCCTATTAATCTCCTTAGAAATACCTAAGAATGTGGGTTAATTTAATTTCTTTGAGAAAAGGATAGTAACATATCATACACTCACTTACCTTCTTAACTTATAAGAGATTCAAATTTTAAAAGTTAAAGGAGTAATCATGACAAGGGTATAAAGGTAAGGAAATAGGTTATAAGGCCAGAACCCTAAATATCGGAAATCAAATATTGTTTTTGCTTTGTTCTGGACACCGTAGATAATAAGCACATAGGTTATCACGATTACGAAATTGTGTGTCTTATTTGGAGTTATGGATTTTCTTGGATCTTTGCATGAGTGCTTAGCTGTGATTATGAAGATAAAAGCTTAGTATATGTCGTTAAAGATTATATTATTAAGCTCTGCTTCATGTCACAATGTAGGTGAATGGCGAGCCCAAGTGAGGAAACCCTAAGGTGGCGGATGAGCAAGCTCAGAAAGAAGCGGAAGAGAAAGCCAGAATGGAAGCTGAGCAAAAGGCAAAAGCGGACGCGGCAAGTGGAAGTGGAGGAAATGGTACACCTCCACCACCACCACCGAGGTACAGCACTGAAGAAGCTTTCATGCAATACATGCGCCAGATGGAAGAAGATCGGAAAAGCTAGAGAGGAAGAAAGGCGAGATAGGCGTGAAGCTCAGGAGAACCAGAATAAGTTCTTCGCTGAGATGCTGAACAGGATGGACGGAAGAGCACGTGATACTCAAGCTCCAGCTGGAGGAGGTGTGAGTCTGGGAGAATTTCAGCAGACCCAAACCAATGATTTTCACAACATCAGCTGAACCAATGGATGCGGAGGATTGGTTGTTGGACACTGAGAGGAAACTGGAAACTGTCGGATGCAATGACGAAGAGAAGGTTCGATATGCGACACATCAACTTACAGGACCCGCAGGCAGCATGGTGGGCCAATCTCAAGACAGTTCAACCAGCCGGAAGGGCGATTACTTGGGATGTTTTCAAAGCAAAGTTCGTGAAGCACATGTGCCATCCAGCATAATGGGCCCTAGAAGAGAAAGGAATTCATGAATCTGGAGCAAGGTAACATGCTAGTTACCAAGTATGTTCATGAATTCAATCGACTATCACGCTATGCACCGGGATGATGTGGATACGGATACCAAAAGGCAACAAAAGTTCATGGAAGGACTCCATCCGTTCCTGTTAATGCAGTTAAGGCTTGTTCGTGCAACAGAGTTTCAAGACCTTGTTGATCGAGCTATTACCTTAGAGAGTGACTACCGGAAGGTACAGGAAGACAGGAAGAGGAAGTTCGAGCCAAGGTGACAGCAGTACCAGCAGAATAAGCCAAGGAGAGTGGTTTATGTTCAGAGGAGTCAAGCGGGGAGGATACCTGTTAGAGCAGCAAATCAAGCACCGACAACTTCTGTCACATGTTATGAATGTGGTGGAAATCATTATGCTAACCACTGTCCGAAGAGGGAGAAGTGTTTTAGGTGTGGTCAACTTGGACACAAGATCAAGGATTGCCCAAATCCACAAGCTCCACAGCCACGACCTCAAGCACCGAGACCTAGCCAGCACCAGCTCCAGGCGCAACGGCTCGAGGCGGAAAGAATACCCAAGACCGCGGCAAAGGCAAAGTGCATGGAAGGGTGAATCATGTGACCGCCGAAGAAGTTGGAGCCGCTAGTGATGTGGTGATCGGTACGCTACCTATCTCATCTCGTATCGGTATCGTACTGTTTGATTCTGGAGCGACGCATTCATTTGTCTCTGAGGAATTCATGAAAGGGATACCATGGGAAGTGAGTCCTTTAGGGAAGCATCTACAGGTACAGTCACCGGGAGGACCCATGAGGGTGATAAGAAAATAGAATGGCTAGTCATAGAGATTAGTGGCTATGCATTCCTTGCTCATCTTTTGATCATACCACTCCAAGGCCTAGATGTCATACTAGGTATGGATTGGTTAGCACGTCATGAAGCCCAAATTGACTGTACTAGCAAGACTGTAGCTCTTAACCACTGGGTAGGCGGAAGAGTTGTATTCCAAGGTCAGAGGAACCAAGGAACTAATCCAGGATTTCGGCTAAACTCCTTGGGAGAGAAGATGTATTGAGCAAATACCAGTTATTAGGGAGTTTCCTGATGTATTTCAAATGAGTTGCCGGGTATGCCACCAGATAGGGAAGTGGAGTTTACTATTGATCTGATACCGGGCACCTCACCAATAGCTCAAAGGCCATATAGAATGGGACCATAGAGCTAGTAGAGTTGAAGAAGCAGTTGGATGAGCTGTCAGAGAAAGGATTCATCAGAGAAAGTACATCACCATTTGGGGAGCACACAGTTCTTTCGTGATAAGAAAGATGGTAGGCATTCGGATGTGTGTAGATTACAGGAATCTGAACAGCGTTACCATCAAGAATAAGTATCCATTGCCAAGGAATTGATGACTTGTTCGATCAAGTTAAAGGTGCTGGAGTTTTCTCCAAGATAGATCTGCGGTCAGGATACCATCAGATCAAGATTAAGCCGAAGATATTCCGAAGACCGGATTTGTCTCTCGATATGGGCATCACGAATATCTCGTGGTACCATTCGGATTGACAAACGCACCCGCAGTGTTCATGAATCTGATGAACAAGATATTCATGAAGTATCTCGATAAATTCGTGATCGTGTTTATTGATGATATTCTCATCTATTCTCAGAATGAAGAGGATCATACAGAACATCTTCGGATAGTTTTGCAGACTTTGAGAGAGAGCATCAGTTGTATGCTAAGCTCAGTAAGTGTGAATTTTGGCTAGATCAAGTTCTTTTCTAGGCCATGTCATCACAAAAGAAGGAGTTGCAGTAGACCCAAAGAAGATTGAGGCAGTTGTAGAATGGAAATCTCCGACATCTGTCACAGAGGTCAGAAGTTTTCTGGGATTAGCAGGATATTACAAGAGATTCATCGAGGGATTCTCCAGAATTTCTCGACCTATGACCAAGTTGTTGAGGAAAGATATCAAATTTCAGTGGACAGAAGCCTGTGAGAACAGTTTTCAGGAGTTAATGCAGAAACTTACCACGCTCCAGTGTTAACTTTACCGGAAAGTGGCAAGAATTTCAGTGTTTACTGCGACGCATCCAAGTCAGGATTAGGATGTGTGCTAATGCAAGACCGGAAAGTCATGCTTATGTTTCAAGACATCTCAGACCACATGAAGTCAACTATCTAACACATGATTTAGAATTGGCAGCGGTAGTATTCGCATTGAAGCAGTGGCGGCATTACCTATATGGAACCAAGTGTGAGTTATACTCAGATCATAAAAGCCTGAAGTATTCTTCACGCAGAAAGAATTGAACATGAGGCAACAAAGATGGCTTGAATTAATCAAGGATTATGACCTGGAAATCAAGTATACACCAGGAAAAGCCAATGTTGTAGCAGATGCACTGAGTCAAAAATCAGAAGTTCAACCGGAGAAGGTCGAAGATATATCCAAGTATATTCTTCAAGACTTGGATAAAGATAGGATCGAGGTGGTAATCATAAAGGTGAAGCTAGTGTTGCAGCCTTAGTAATCCAACCGAATCTTCAAGATGAGATTAAGAAGTATCAACCAGAAGATAAGTTCATCGCAGAAGAGGTAAAGAGGATCAAGGCACAACAACCATCAGAATTTACCTTAGCAGAAGATGGATCGCTATGGTACAAAAACGGATATGTGTTCCTAACATCCGGAAATCAAACAGGTGATCTTAGAAGAAGCTCACCGAACTCTTTATAGTATTCATCCTGGAAGTACGAAGATGTACATGGATTTAAAGGGAATATTTTGGTGGAACAATATGAAGCGGGAGATGCTAAGTTTGTGTCGGACTGCGACACATGCGCAAGGATTAAAGCTGAACATCAGAGTCTCGAGGATTATGCAACCATTACCAATACCACAGTGGAAGTGGGAAGCAGGTTGGCATGGACTCATTACCGGATTACGAGGAACTCAAAGGCATACGGATGCTATCTGGGTTATCATGATCGACTAACCAAGACAGCACACTTCTATTGCATCAATCAAAATTATTCTGTGAAAGACTTGCCAAAATCTATATTCAAGAGATTGTCAGCAAGCATGGAGTTCCTAAAAGGATTGTGTCTGACCGAGGATCGGTATTCACATCTGCGTTTTGGCAGCAACTACAGGAAGCTTTAGGTACTCAGCTCGATTTCAGTACAGAATATCATCCTCAGAACGGTGGACAGACAGAAAGAACAAACCAGATTCTTGAGGATATGTTGAGAGCTTGTGTATTTGATTTGGAGGTTCATGGGACGAACATCTTGCGTGTGGCGGAGTTCGCGTACAACAACAGTTACCAAAGCAGTATACAAATGGCTCCATTTGAAGCCCTATATGGTCGAAAGTGTCGATCACCGATATGTTGGTACGAGCCGGAGAAAAATCTCATCGGACGGATCTCATCAAAGAAAAGCATGATGCGATAGCAATCATCCGAGAGCGGTTGAAGACAGCTCAAAAGTCGTCAAAAGAGTTATGCGGACAAAAAGAGACGGCAGGTAAAGTTTGAGGTAGGGAGATAGTTTATCGAAGTGAGTCCTACAAAGGAGTGAAAGATTCGGCATGAAAGGGAAGTGAGCCCAAGATATATTGGACGTTTGAAAATCTTAGACCGGAAGGGAGAAGTAGCTTATCAGTTGAAGTTACCAGCATCGTGTCAAAGGTACACGATGTATTCCACATCTCCCAACTCAGAAAATGTCTGAAGAACCAACCGATAAAGTAGAGCACATGGAAGTGGAGTTGCAGGATGACGTCTTATGTTGAAAAACCAATAAATCTTGCTGAAGAATGGAAGCAGTTGAGGAATCGACGATCAAGTATGTAAGTGCAGTGGAAGAACCACCCCGTCCGAGAAGCAACGTGGGAGAAGGAGGAAGATCTGCGTAGAGACTACCGTCCTTATTCAGGTACCTCATCTCTAATTTCGAGGACAAAATTCTTTTAAGTAGATGTGAGAACCCTAATTCTAACGCTAGTCGAGAGAGGCGTGAGGTAGAAGTCGAATAACTCACGCGCTGAGTTGACTAGTTCTGCCGAGGAACGTCGGAAGTAGAGAGTGAGGGGGAAATGGTGTGCAATCGCATTTTCATTCGCATCATCGCATGGCATGTAGTATTCGTGCATGGTAAATACAATTGAAATTAAACTTTATTAA
>JAGXJF010000951.1:0-23774 GCA_019208055.1 Stipa capillata | reverse complement strand
TATAAAGGGAACATTTCGAGCGGCGTGACTCTTCCGCTCTAGCGTGTGTGTAATCTTCTCGCACCCACAAAGCGCCTTTTTGGTTTCCATTGCATACAGTAATGGTCCACGTCGCAGTCCGTCAGCGCCCACGGCACTGTTTTTCGCCATGGTCTGCACCATCTAACGGGAGGGATTTGACGGTTGGCCTTCCGGGGTTAAATAGCCATTCGGAATGCACCCCCACAAATAGCAACTGTAGCATGCTTCCCGCAAGCCACTAGCCGATTACTGACAAATTCGGGATCGGACGTTACAGTTTTGAAGGGTTTAAGGATTGGCCTCAAGCAGGAACGCAATCACTTGAATACACCCGAGTGAAGGGCAGTTATGGTGCGCCTTCCGCAGGCCACAAGTCGGGTGCTGAGCAACTCGGAGCTACTGGATTCTCCACTTGGACCTCCTGAGAATGTCGTTCTGAAGGCTTCAGGATCCGAAATTTCCGGATTCAGTGGAATGACCCGGTGTAAGGCTTCGCCACTCGAGAACCTATGCACCATGGCTTGTTTCTCTGGTTCTGATGCAAATTTCGGAGGCGTTCCTTCGGAGGGACACTAGCTGGACTCGAGCCACTCGAGAAACCAGGTGCTACTCAAAAATTCAGTCGGGATTCATGGTATGTCCCCGGCTGGGCTATCAGCCGGTCTCTGTCCCTCAGGATAGACTGGATACCACCAGAATTTACCCGCTACTCACTCATCCTCCATGATATTCCTGCCTTACGGGTGAATATTACTTGCCTTGTTATTGTCTTTTCCACATGAGTTCTATCAGCCCCTCACAATCTCCCTGCAAGCAATTAGAAGGCATGCTCAAACGGAGGCCACTCGAGAAACTTGTCCAGGGGAGAAGACCGGCAGCAGTCAGATAGTGAAGGACTCGGGGGCTACTGATGATGACATGGCACCCGGGTATTATTAAGGAGGACGAATCCAGCCCTCTGGCCATAGGGTAGGCCAGGCCGACTAGTCGGAGTCTGACTTCTACACGGGGGCGCCTCATCGACTTGGAGTACAAGACAGAGATAAACACACATCCGGCAATCCCGGATTCTGTTGTAACCAATTAGGAAACTCCTCTGTAAACCGATCCGGACTCTTGTAACCCTACCCCAGTCGCCTATATAAGACCTGGTAGGGTTCCTCCGATCGGGAGTTTTTCTTCTTCTCACGTTTACACACTTATTCATAGCTCAAGCAACCTTGAGATCTGTTCTTGAAGGTTTGCGGCACTCGGGATTCAAGCAATACTAGCCACCAAACATAGGACGTAGGGTATTATCTCTCCTCGAGGGCCTGAACCTGTTTAAACTTTGTGTCCCGTGTGCACCCATCTGGATCTGCTGTGCTCACGCCGCCTCATATTCAGTATTGCTGGAATAATACTCCGACAACTCTCAATTGTTGGGGGTCGCCCGGGAGCTGGGACCCGGGCTTTTCCTTGGATTTGTTGCTTATCGGGAGCTCAGACCCGAAAGCTTCCGTCCTCGCGGGAGTCGTCAGGAGCTCGGACCCGACCTCTCGCTCGACCACGAGGACCCGCGCTCACCACTCGGGGAGTAGCCAAGATGTAGAGTAGCAAAGGCTCCTCGAGTCTCGGCGCCACCAAGACTGGAGGCGAGTTGAGATATCTCTTGAGGTCTCGAAGGGCTTGCTCGGCCTCCGGGGTCCACTCGAAGCGGCCCGATTTCTTGAGGAGCTTGAACAACGGGAGGCCTCGCTCCCCGAGCTTGGAGATGAACCGTCCCAAGGCAGCCATGCAGCCCGTTAGGCGCTGCACGTCCTTGAGACGAGACGGCGGGCGCATCTGTTCGATGGCCCGGATCTTCTCGGGGTTCTCGGGGTTCAGCTTCATGTGAGTGGTGCGGAGACTGCTGAAAGTCTCCGCAAGATCTTCGAGAAGCGTTACTTGATCCCTTGTCTTGACAACGAGATCGTCAATGTAGGCCTCGATGTTGCGACCTATTCGAGATTGCAGAGTAATGCGCATGGCACGCTGGTACGTGGGCCCAGCGTTTTTCAACCCAAAAGGCATGCGAACATAGCAATAAGTCCCCGCTGGGGTTGTAAATGAGGTTTTTTCTACATCCTTTACCGATATACTAATCTGGTGATAACCAGAATAGGCGTCTAGAAAGCATAAAAGGTCGCATCCTACAGTGGAATCGACTATCTGATCAATGCGGGGTAAAGGGAAATGATCTTTTGGACATGCCTGTTGAGGTCGGTGTAATCCACGCACATCCTCAGCTTGCCATTGGCCTTTGGCATGACCACAGGATTGGCGAGCTAGTCCGGGTGGAGGACTTCCCGGATGAAACCGGCAGCAAGGAGCTTGTCGACCTCTGCTCGGTTGAACTCCTGGCGTTCTGGCGTTTGACAGCGTACCTTCTGCCGAATGGGCCATGCATCGGGGCGCACAGCGAGGCGGTGCTCGATCACCTCCCAAGGGACCCCGGGCATATCCGACGGTTGCCAAGCAAACACGTCGGCATTCGCCCGGAGGAAGGCGATGAGCGCGCTTTCCTATTTGGCGGCCAGGTGACCGCCGATCTTGACGGTCCTGGATGCGTCTTCACCAAGGGCCACCTCCTTGACGGGGACATAGTTGTCTGTGGCGACCTTGACCCTGGTCGGGGGTGGATCCAAGGCCTCGAGGTGCTCATCGATGTTGTCGGCCACGGCGGCGGTGGCTGAGAACAGCTCCTCAGCGCAGAGGATGGAGCTCTTGAGGTCGGCCGGCATCGTGATCGCGCCGTTGGGCCAGGGCATCTTGATGGTGAGGTAGGCGTAGTGGGACACGATCATGAACTTGGCGAGCGCCGGGCGCCCGAGGATGCCATTGTACGGGAGGTCGAACTCGGAGACGTCGAAGACGACGCTCTCCATCTAGAAGTTGTCCCTGGTCCCGAACGTGACCATCAGGGACACCTGCCCCAGGGGCACGGTGAGGCCTAGGGTGACATCGTGAAACAGCATCATTGGCCTCAGCTGCCCGGGTGGCACCTGCGTCTTGCTAAAAACCTTGGGGGACAGGAGGTTAAGGCCTGCGCCACCATCGATTAGCATGCGGGTTACCTTGATGTTGCACACCATCGGGGAGACCACCAACAGAGGCGGCCTACGCCCGACGTGCTCTCGGGATGGTCTGAGCGGTCCAAGGTGATCGGGGTACCTGACCACTTGAGTGGTCGGGACGACCCGGTGCTCGGGGTCGCCAAGCACACTTCACGCGCCATCAGCTTGAACTGGCACCGCGAAGTGGCGTGGAGGCGCCCCCGTTGGAACCCGAGACTGCCTTCTTCATCGCCGCGCTTGGCGTCACCACCTTCGCGACAATCCTCATGCTCCTTCTTGTTCTTCTCGGCGAGGAACTTCACCGTCTGGCACTTAGAAAGGTCGTGCCGGTCGGTTTGATGTATTTCACACCACCTGCTAGGGCCCTACTCAGGGGCCCTGGGTGGTTTCTTGCCGCCGCCTGATCCACCGCGCGGTGGCTTTCGTGCCTTGGGATCCGCTGCCGCGATGGGCTTGGACTTGCGCTTCTTGTTCTTCTTCTCCCGCCCCCCAAGGGGACGGGAGGAACCTGCACCGTCGACCGTCGGCTGGTCGGGGGCGCAGTTTGTGCCACGCGCGAGCCTCAGCCGCCTTGGCGCACTTGTCCGCAACCGCGAACGGTCAGGTGCTTGTGAACCCTATATATAGGGGACCAGGGGAGGACTTTATTCTCAACCTTGCAAAAAACCTGTGAATCACATACGACCGTTGCAAAGCCTCCAACCACCGAACAAAAGCCAAAAGCCTAAGTGATAGTTTGGGTGAGTGTGTGAGCTTTGAGCAAAGAGCAAAGGTTCCTCCAAGAGATTGCTGCTGGTTCATCTGTTACTCTTGGAGTGTCTGCTCCTAGACGGGTGTAGGAGTTGCTGGTACCACCCAAGTTTGTGTGGGCTGGACCAGTAAGTTTGTGAAGGTGATTGAAATCTACCTGCTGCAAGCAAAAGGACTTCCACAAACTAAGGAAGAGGCCTGAACGTCAGGTACTCGGAGAACAAGCATGTTTTAGTGCTGGCGATCTCTTCGGAGTAGCTTCTCTAACGGAGACGTACCACTCTGTAAAGAGTTGGGAACTTCGGTGAAAAACACCCTGTCTCTCTGAGTGCTTACTTACATTGCTTCTGTTTACCTATTAATTGCTTGCTTGTGTGATCTTAGTCTGAATCTGTTCATCTGTTAAAGATCACCTTTACACCTGTGTTACTCTAGTTGTGTCTCAATTGCTACATATCTTATCTCTCACCTGAGTCAGGTACCTGTTACACAGGCAGATAGATTGCTACTTATTTGCTAAGTCTTAGACCACCTGTTAGGCACCTGTGTGACAGCTGCATGCTATTTAACACCTTATATCATACCTGTGTCACACACCTGTCACACAGCTAGCTGTTTCTAGCTTCTGTCTAAGGCATAACTTAATCAATCAAGTTAAAAGAAGAAACTTTTATTAGCCTCCTATTCACCCCCCTCTAGTCGGCACCTTCGGTCCTTTCACACAGTCGACATCCCAGCCAGCACCACTTTCCCGACGTAGGCGGGTGCCTCGTACTGGTAGAGTCCCCAGTCTGTGATGATCCACACTACAGGTATAGCCGTATTACTAATATGCACTTATTTTTTTGTTGGATTATATTACTAAATACAATTGTTTACTACAGGTGACACGGTTCCTGTTTTAGCGTTTACGGGTTCACCAGATACTGCTAACTACAGCGACCTGTGGAACCAAGCAGATGATTCAGGGATTGTTCCTCACTTCCCGGTGTTTCAGACTCCACCACCACCACCCACGCAGGTCACATAGTCGTCGCCTCGTCAGCCGGATGAGCCGATTTACGGCAGGGGTCACCGTCACCCACAGCCGGCACAGCCCTTGACACTTTCCGATCCTCGCAAGAGACCGCATCGTCGTACTCGTAGAGCCGCCGCACCATAGGGAGGCCCAGGAGGATCTGACCAGGGAGACGAGCAGGATTAGTTTTCTTTTCCCGTACTTTTGGACCATTTCCTTTTGGATTTTATCTATCTTAGTTCTACTAAATTGCATGGAACACTTTGTTTAATTCTTTGAAATCTAGAGTTCGAAACATCGTTAGCACTACATATGGCGTGACAACACGGTACAATAACATTCGCATACAGCCGAACAACCTAATAGAACATTGAAATAACTACTCAGGGCCTTTGGGATATTTTTCCTTCCTCATACGACGAGCGTGAGCTTCCTGTCCTTCTTTCTTCATGCGACGCGCCATCTCGCGCTTCCTCGCCCTTTTGGCCTCACGTGCCTCCGCAGCTCGACGTTCCGCCTCCTTCTTTTCTTTGCGTTGCGTCTCCTACCAATGCTTTCTCTTCTCCTCCTCCTCTTCCTCGTGCATGCATTGTAGAAGGTAATCTCAACTACAATCAACCTTCCACATGAGTTCTTCCTCAGCCTCTTTCGATTGGGTACTGTCCAGCCACTGTATGTAGTCACATATAGTAGGTGGAGACTGCAAGCAAGCGACGGTTACCATAGTATTGCATCATGTTACAAATGCGGGTATGTGCAAGTTTTACCCTTTCATGCCGTCTGAACATGCCAACCTTCATGGCTCTTCGTCGTAGTTAGCACACATGAAGAACCTTCTTCCGTACGTGTATGAGAACTCTTGCGACTTCATCAGTTTGCACGGATCTTGGCACCAGTAAAGGGGAACTTCGACACATGTGGGCACGTCGGCATACACCTTCTCCTTCGGCATCTCGTCAGCACTGGATGAAGCCATTCCTACCATTTTGCAATACGGGCATAGTTACTATTTCCAGGAAACTAAATAAAAAAATAACGCAACTATTTACCTCACACGCACCCCGCTGTCGAGATCCCTCTTCCTCCTCACCTCCCAAAACCTAATGTCCCCTCTCTCCCCCTTGCCACTTCTGAGAGCTTCTTTCTTCTCACCTCGCTCCCGAACCCTTAACCCCTCTCCTCTCTATCGATTTCTGAATTTTTTGTGGGTGGGTGGGAGGCAGAGATAGGTAGGGGGTGAATAAATAGGGCGGCGGGGGTGGTGAAGCATATCAGCTATCAGGGGGTGAATAAACAGGGCAGCGGGGGGGATAAAGGCCCTGTCGTCCGACCGTTGGACGACAGAGGGCTTGTCGTTCGACCGTTGCATGACAGGCATCGTGTCAGGCTATTCCGGTGCGCTCTCGGTGGCTGGTCGAAGGACATGGGGTTGTCGGTCGACGGTAGGATGACAACCATCGTGTGAGGCCATATCGGCAAGCAGGGGAGAATACCCGTTGGACGTCGACGGTAGGACGACAACCATTGTGTCAGGCCATATCGGCAAGCAGGAGAGAATACCCATTGGAGGACAGCAGGCTTGTCATTCGACCGTCGGACGACTAGCATCATGTCAGCTGCTTTCGGCGCGCGCTCGGTGGCCGGTCGAACGACAGGGGCTAGTCGCTATACGGTGGGTCGACAATCTCCCTTTGTCATCTAACTAACAGGATGCTATTTCGTAATTGTGCAAACTAGACACATATATCTCGATTTTACTGTTTCAAAACTAACATTTATAAAAAATATGCCCCTGTCGTTTAATAATTGGACGACAGGAGACTTATCGTTGCGCCTTCGAACGACAGGGAACAAATCGGTGCCCGGTCGGACGACAGGAGCCTGTCGGTCCACGGTGGGACGACAAGCCCCCTGTCGGTTGACCGTGGGACGATAAGCCCTCTGTCGGCTCACCGACGGCCGACAGGGTGGTAGTTTTGAAATTTCTGAAACCAGACACATATATCTTGAATTCTTGGTTTTAAAAATAATATTTATAAAAAAACTCATGACTTGTCTGTAGGGGCATGAGCACGGTGACAAATTTTATGAGTCAGAGTGTTTAACCCGTTACGTCGGAGCATCTCGAGTCGATTATTTTTTCCCGCAATTTTTTATCTTCTATGTCATCTTTTATTTATCCTTCCCATCCCTTTTCTCTTCTCTCCTATCTCTTCTCTCTTTAAATGAAATCATACTTTTCTTGGTACACACGCTGAGTCATTTCCTGTAGAAACGAGTCATCCTATCAATGCTTGTCTCTCTCTTCCATGTGACGTGCATGCTAAATTAGAGTAGCAAGAAATGGAACATGAGACGGCTTATTGCTGCACCAGCTTTTAAGGACAGTAAAGTTTTGAAGAACAAAAAAAGCAAGCGAGACCATAAATAATCATTTATATTCCAAATATAGACCCTATTTTGGGTGATCTTCACCCCATCTCTAACTCCACTCCACCTCTAGACTATGTTTGATTCAGGGTGAAGGAGTAGATTAGAGGCTTAATCCACTAAACACCCTTGAGTTAGGCGAGGTTAAATTAATCCGATCAAACTAATTTAATCCTTCTAAACCTAGATTAAACTAACCCACCTGAAATGTTGAATAAGTTAACCCGCTCAACTCTTCTCTTTTCTTCCGCACATACCCCTATTTACAACACAAAAACAGATTGGTTAATTACTGCATCGATCGCGCGTGTAGGTGCAGTTAGTTCCAAGTAAATAAAGGCTACACGTGA
Source organism: Stipa capillata (assembly GCA_019208055.1). Lineage (NCBI taxonomy): Eukaryota > Viridiplantae > Streptophyta > Magnoliopsida > Poales > Poaceae > Stipa > Stipa capillata. Next base: position 16,110 of record JAGXJF010000951.1, on the reverse strand, counting down.
GAAGACTGTGTGGAAGAAGATATCGATATTCTGGAACTTACCTTATTGGGAGCACCTACAAGTTCGTCACTGCATCGATGTCATGCACGTAGAAATTTACTAAGAGTTTAATTACTTTGTGACATGAGGATGAAACTGAGAACCTAAATACTTTGTGAACTTTATGACATGAGGTGGATGAAAATGAGAGTTTAATTACTTTGTTTAGGTGATGTTGATGAGTTTGATGATAGTTCATTTTGTGACTCGATTATGTGATATGTATCAAGTTTCTGTTATTTCATATGATTTAATTATGATTACTGTGAACAAATGAGATATGTATACGTATTGTGTGTTTTGTCTCTTGATGCTACGCAATAATATGAAACAATTAGGTATGCTGTAAAATAGATCACATGCGGTTCTATATATTAAAACCGCCTGTGATGGAGGTATATTGCAGGCGGTTCCTACGGAGAACCGCCTGTGATGTGCCATCGTCACAGGAGGTTCTTGTGGTGACCCACCTGTAATAGTCCTTCATCACAGGCGGTTCTATATCTGTCTTTGATGAGGGGGGTCATCACAGGCCCTTGCTTACAGGCGGTTTTGGAAACCACCTGCGTTGGGGTTTTTGAACCGCCTGTAATGAATTATTCTGTAGTAGTGCTTTTTCCTATTTCCTATTACAAATATCGGCCCTAGGCGATTGTTTTCACGTCGATTTCCCACAAGACACATGGAAACGTAGACCTATCCCGAGAATATTGTAGAAAAAGTGATAAGAGACATGATATTTCTTAACGCGGCCTACATCCATAGAGCATGACTATGGGCACACCTCCTCTTGCCTTGATTTAAGAGAGGCCTGGGTTAAAAGAGCCCGATACAAATTCTACTCTAACCCTACTAGAACTCCAAGTCCTAACTTATAACCTAACTTGAACATATATTCGACTTCAACAAACTCCGACCTTACTAGTAGCACGATCAGCCTAATCACAAGGGTCTTTTCTTGCAAGCAATCGAATAAGAAGCAAGAAAACAGTAATAAGCAATACGAATATTGCAAATCAGAATTATGGTTGAAATTTATTGAAGTGTTGGAGTTCCGATGTTATTAATATTAACTAGCCGAAAAGGACAAACAACGATAGTTGTCACAAGTGGAAAAACCAAGATAACAAAACCCAAGTTCTAGAGAAATCTCGGGTCCTATTTAAAGGAGGATTGGAGGGGATTTCGGCCAGCCAAAGGGGGTGGCCACATCCAACCGTAAGACGAACTCCTCTCTAACTCCAGAATATGTCTACTTTGACTCTAATTTTGAAACTATATGGGCTAGGCCCAACTGAAGGTGACATAGCACCATATGGAGGGGTGGTCGAAAATGATCAAGTCTTCATGTAGGAGGTTTCGGCCTTTTATCCATTGCTTTCCATGGTGGCTTCAAAGTCTTGTAGTAGTTGGATAGCAAATCATCATCATCATTCTTGATCCTTATATTGTTGCTCCTAGCTCCATCTTCTGTTGTCTTGCTGCTATCATCTTTGCATCCATGATAGCACCAAAGTGTTCATAATATTTGAGTGCATGCTGAGAAATGAAGATACCTGATAATTAAGTTAACGTGCACATGCTCTTGTCATTGGTCTTTGTATATCAACTTGAGTGGCAGCAGGTGTTGTGGTTGTATTAATGGTAGAGATGTCCTCATCATCCTCCCCTTCTTGAATTTGAGTTGTCGTTGACTTAAACTCATCTTCTCCCAAGTATGGCTTTAATTCTACAATCTTAAATATGGGACTAATCCAAAAATCTGCAGGCAGATCAATCATATATGCATTTTCATTAATTCTTTCTAACACCTTGAATGGACCATCAGCTCTAGCCATCAACTTAGACTTTCTCAATTCATGAAACCTATCTTTTCTCAAGTGTAACCATGCTAAATATGTAGGTTCAAATTTTACTTCTTTTCTACCTTGAACACCAGCAAGTTTATACTTAGCATTCATACACTCTATATTCTCTTTAGTCATCTATCAATTTAACACGTTGTTTAGCATCAAAATTGACCTTTTCTAAAGATGGAAGAGGTAACAAATCAATTGATGCATGAGCGATTAAGTCATAAACAACCTCAAAAGGGCATATCTTTGTAGTGAAATTTCGCGAACGATTATATGCAAATTTAACATGAGGCAAACATTCTTCACATATTTTTTAAAAAAATTTCAAAACAGCCCTAAACATAGTAAATAAAGTTCTATTAACCACTTCGATTTATCTATCAGTTGGGGATGGCAAGTAGTAGTAAATAGCAATTTAGCCCAAATTTAGCTCATAAAGTTCTCTAAAATGTGGCTAAGAAATTCATATCATGATCAGAAACAATAGTATTAGGCATACCATGCAAATGAACAATTCACGAAAGAACAAATCAACAACATTTGTAGCATCATTGCTTTTATGACATGGTCTAAAGTGTGCCATCTTAGAAAATCTACCCACGACAACAAAAACTATCCCTCCCCTTATTTGTTCTAGGCATTCCTAAAACAAGGTCCATAGTAATATCCTCTCAAGGCACGCTAGGAACAAGAAGAGGCAAATACAAACCATGTAGATTAAGTTGAGACTTAGCTTTTTGACATGTAGTGCAGTGAGCAACGAACCTTTCGATGTCACACCTCATTTTTGGCCAAATGAAGTGATCAACAAGTACATCCTCCATCTTTTTTACGCCAAAGTGTTCCATCAATCCACCTCCATGCGCTTCCTGTAAAAGCAAAAGATGAATGAAACTAGCTGAAATGCATAACTTGTTAGCACGAAACACAAATCCATCATTCACCACAAATTATTCCAAGTCTTCCCTTATTTAGAATCAGGATCATGCACATATTGCTTTAATTGTCTCTAATCCAAAAATTTTGAAGTCAATTTGTGAAAGCATGGTATAACTCCGAGACAATGCATCAATAATAACATTTTTCTTCCTGTTTTGTGTTTTATGAGAAAAGGAAAAGATTCAATGAATTTAACCCATTTTGCATTAGTTCAGTCTAGCTTGACCCCTAATATGCTTAAGAGACTCATGATCAGAATGTATGACGAATTTTTGGGCCGTAAAATAATGTTGCCAAGTCTCTAATGTTCAAAATAAAGCATATAAATCTTTATCATAAGTAGAATAATTCAGACTAGGCCCACTCAATTTCTCGTTGAAATAGCAATAGGTTTACCTTTTTGTAATAATACACCAGCAAGTCCAATTCCACTAGGATCACATTCAAGCTCAAAAGTCTTACCAAAATTAGGAAGTTGAAGAAGCAGTGCATTGTGAGCTTATCTTTCAAAATGTCAAAATCTTGCTGCTGTGAAGGACCCCAAATAAATGGTACACCTTTTTTTGTAAGTTCATTTATGGGTGCAACAATGGTACTAAAATATTTGATAAAATGTCGATAGAACCAGCAAGTCTGAGTAAACTCCGTATTTGTGTGATTGTGTTTGGAGTTGGCCAACTTTATATAGCTTCAATCCTGGCTTGATCAACCTCAATTCCTTGTGGAGTAACAACATAACCAAGAAACATACTCGATCAGTACAAAAGGTGCTCTTCTCAAGGTTACGAAATAAATATACATCATGTAAAGCATTAAAAACATCACAAAATGATCAAGATGGTCCTCTAATGATTTGGTAGAGATCAAAATGTCATCAAAATATACTACAAGAAATCTTCCAATGAGAGCATGAAAAACCTTGTCCATTAATCTTGTGAAAGTACTAGGTGCATTAGTTAAACCAAAAAGCATCACTAACCACTCATATAGAATGAACTTAGTTCAACTCCTAATTTTATGCAAATTTTGTGAACACAGTAGAGTCACCTAATTCATCAAGCATTATCGAATCTAGGAATATGGCGATGATAACGAGATGATATTATTTATAGCTCTATAATCAATACATATATGCCATGATCTATCTTTCTTAGGCACTAAAATCACTAGTACAACATCAGGACTAAGAGATTCGCGAACGTACCCTTTATCAAGCAATTCTTGCACTTGTCGGTTATTTTCTTTAGTCTCTTCTAGGTTGGTCTTGTATGGCACACGGTTTGGCAATGAAACTCCTGGGATTAGATCAATTTGATAAATTGGAGGTAGCCTCGGTGGTACTTCCTTTGGAAATACATCAGCAAACTCCTGCAAAATATTAGCACCAACAAGAGGGAGGCATATCCTCAAATGAAAATAAAGCTTCTTTGCACATTAAAGCATAGCAAGCTTCCATCTTAGCAATATCAGATTTAGTAGGAAGCAAAATAGAATCATTCAACTTAATTTCATTGTTTTTAGCACTAGGTTCATTCTTCGTATGTTGCACAAGTTCTTTAGCTAGAGTCTGATTTTCACTTTTGCTACTCTGCTTTTCTCGATTAGCTCTCCTTACATCATCTTTTAAAATTGCTTCAGGAGAGTTGGGCAGCAAAGTGATTTTATATCCTTTAAACATGAGAGTATATTGGTTTGTTTTAGCACGACCCATAATATCTCTATCATATTGCCAAGGCCTACCTAATAGCAAATAACATGCTTGATAAAAACCAATAGAAATGTGTATTACCTTCAACTTATCATAATTGTTGAACCACTGAATGTAATAAGGACGTGGGAGTTGTTGTGTGGTAAAGCCAAGCTTCTTGACCATGTCCATGCTCATCAAGTTGTTGCAACTCACTCTATCAATGATCACATGGCATAAGCACTCCTTGACGATGAAATTTGATTGGAACTGTAATGCCCAGATACGATAATTAGGGTTTGCCTCGCCTTCATGCATACATGTCATCATCTTCATGCATAAACACACACACACCCCTTATTTAAACGGAGATAAAGTACGATGAAACTTTATAGAATATGTACATATCTCATCCCCGGTGGGAATCGGTACAAACACCAATCAACTTATTCGAAGTACCCGATAGCAACTCTACCATTAGCATGCGGAGTGATCAGCGACCCCGTCGTTGGATCACCATATACGAACCCTTCCTCTCTTCTTCCTGGACTCCTTATCCCGAGCCCTCCTGCATCGTCACTTAAACCTAGGGTTAGAAAGCAATTGTAAGAAGGAGGACTAAATCGTAACATGTCGGTTGGGTCAAGTCCCTGGGAATGAAAAGTTGTAAAACCAGATTGTTTGGCCCGATCATGCAAACCCTAGTCCCACCTAGATATTAGAAAGGCTCGAAGGACCCCAAGACCTAGTTGCAACGCAACCTCCGAATTAGGTCAGGAAAGGGGGATTGAACTGGAACCTAGGGCAAACACACTTCAAACCACTCCAAATATCTACAGTAGGGCTCTTATAATGTTTTGAGCATCCCCTCCAAATTTCAGAATTTTTGAGTATGCCTAGGGCTTAGTTGCAGTATAAACTCGAATTGAGCCCCCAAATCGAATCTGAATGCAAACATAGGTCAAATCTTGCCCAAACTGGTTCAAATTCTTCCAGTAGCTCGCAAATAATATTTTAAAGACCCTGTAGAAATTTCAACTTATTTGGAGTTAGTTTGGTACATAAAATGATAAAGGGTGTAGTGCTGCTATTAAAGAAAATAAAGAAAAGAAGAAGCCCTAAGTCGTCTGGGCCGAAACCCCCACTCGGCCGGCCCGCAACCCGCCTGGCCCGCAAAGCAACCGGCCCAGCCCGCAAGTCTCCTCCCGCCGGAACCCCCCCTCCTGCCACCGGATCCCGCCTGTCAGCCTCCCCTCTCTCTCCCCCGTCACCCGGTCCCACCTGGCAGCACCTTCTCCCCACGTCGCGGCCGACCGTACGCCGGGGCGGGCGGTGCCGTCCCGACAGCGCCCTTCCGACCAGCGTGCCGCCCAATTTATTGCCGCTCTGACCAGCCCCCCTCCTCTCGGTCTGGAAACCCTAGCTCCTCTCATCGGTTGCCCTAGCCCCCGCCGTGGTCGTCTTCTCCAGCGCCGGTAGCAGCTCCGGCGAAGAATCCACGCAGCTCCGGTAGCTCTCCATTCCCATCCTCTAGCCCCCGAGTTTCCTTTCCTCTCCCCTAACCTCCCCGTCCTTTCTATTTCTCAGATCTGCGCCTGGAGCTCGCCGTCGACGGCCACCTAAGTCCTCCGTCGTCTCCTTCAGCTCCGGCAAGAAATTCTTGTTTCCCCGGTGAGACCCAACCTCCCTCGATTAGCTCCCAAACCCCTGTGTGCTCTCCCTCACTTCCCTCTGCTTCCACCTCCTCAGATCCGCGCCCCAGGGACCTCCACCGCCGGTGACCGAGCTCCACCGCCACCCCCGTGTGCCGCAGGCTTCATCCCGACTTCCTTCTCCTCTCTGCACACCGGCATCAGCTTCAGGGTGAACTCCCCGTCCCTTCCCCTCTTTCCCCAAGCTCTGCCGAACCTTGTAGCCCGGTCCGGCGATGTCTCCGGCGAAGCGCCGCCGCCTCGGGCTCCTTCTCCGGCCGACCAGAGGAGAGATGAGAGGAGAAGGTGAGAAGAGAGAGAGGGTGGGGCACGTGTCAAGCCTGGGTGAGCTAATGAGCTCCCCTCCGACTGACATGTGGGCCCCCTTGGCAAGTGGGTGCGCTGGTGAGGGATGTTTTTGGGTAGGATCTCGGGTGAGTTAAGAATTTGAGCCACTACAGCAGAGAGAGAGAGAGAGAGGGTTAGTTTTCCGGGTGCGCATAGCAGTTTGATATTCGTAGGGTTAGGGTTAGATCTCTCGGTGATTTTCAAATGCGCGTAACTTTCAGACCGTAAGTCTGATTTCAAAATTTTTTATATATTCGGAAACCTCTCGAGATTTCCTACAATCTGGAAGAAATAAAATTTCAATTTGAGCACCTGCACTGTAGAGTATTTTGAATCTAAAGGTAGTAGTACCGTTAGAGGTGACTCGATAAACCCTAATGCGACGATAGCTCCGATCCCGTTAATTTCAGTGGCGTTAGAGTCGTGTTCCCGCATATTTTTGAGATAGCAACCCTTGTAATATGATCACCTACTAAGAACCACCACCTCTAACCCTAATTCGACATTACCCCAGTGAGCCGCATGCATAATAACTCCACAATGTAACCTTAACCTAATCCCATATGAACCGTAACATGCACGTTTGGTAGGACCAGTATCTAGGTTTATCTGGTATCGCACACTCAAGCACTCGCTAATTCCTAAGTATCCCAATCTACACAAAACCCTAATTTGTCGATAGAAACCCTAACCTATCTATCGACGCTCTAACCCATCTGATCCTAGTCGCTTCGAACCTACGGCTTAAAAACCACCTTCACAATACTAACTTAATAGGATCTGCCATCCCACCCCGCCGCTAACGGCGTTAACCCTAAATACCTGTTACACCATAACTTGACATGCATGCATGGTAGGGTAACAACTTGGTAGGTTAACGATAGGTCGATTGAACCTAACACCTGGACCGTGTCAGTCGACCTAGGGTGATACACCTCCGCATCCCACCGTAGACACCTACGTCTAGCACTGTCCCTTCATCATGCATACATGCTGAATCTTATGGTTTTCATTTACCGTTCTTTCCGGCACTTCGAATCGTTCGCAACAGGACTCCAAGAGGTAGACCACCAGGCTCCCAATCTCCCGCAAGATCAGGAATACTACAACCAAGGCAAGCAGAGTTTGTTGCATCTTTACTTTCCGTACTCTTGTGTATGCCCTGTTTATGTGTGCTTATCTGTGATGGTTGCTTGAATGTCACATGTGAAATTGAGCACACTATTATATGTAGGATGTGTCTTAGGATAAGAACATCTGATGGCTCTTCAACTAAATTGTTAAGTGAGTTGTGAGAGCCGAGGGTGTGCACAATGGGTACGGTTGGTGTTCATCGTAGTTTGACGGCGACGCAGGTGTAAGTAGAGATTTGTCGTCACACCAACCCTATCTTCAGCGTGTCACCATCCCTTATCACACGGGAACGTTAGCGAGAACCAACACTGAGGATAGCTGGGGTATGCCTCCATGCACTTTGGAGGCTCATGCTCTCCAAACTGTTATGCACTCACTATGCCTGCAGTGGTTGAGTTGTCGGTAGCGGTTCGAGAGATTAAAATGAACATGTGTGGATGCTGGATCAATTTGGATTTGACTTAGGGGCTGCCCTAATTGAATTGGATGATGTTTAGTGGATTAATTTGGATTGGACTCATGGGCTGCCCCAATGGATTTGGATTTGGGTTTGCTGATTTGATCTCGTGGTGAATTGGTTGCGATATGTTTGTATCCTGAGTTAGATTGTTACTTAGCTTGTCTTTACTTCACCTTGTCAATGTTATGTTCTTAATTTGTATATTGTTACTCTGAGAAGCATTCATGTTTAATTGCTGCTGTACTAGTATGGGTAGGACATTTAATCAAGCACGAATAAGTCTTGCGAGTACATTTGTACTCACCTAGGTTATTCCTAGAGCTTGCAGGTGAGCCGGTGGTTGAAGACTATTTCGATGATGCCTGAAATTGTTGTTTCCTCGGTTAGTTAGTCGATTCATGGGATAGGTTGTAGTTTTTGGTCAGCGGTCACTATGCCGCTGTGGGACTCATTTACCTTGTTTCCGCTGTCGTTTAAACTCTCCGTACTCGGATATGTTTTTGGTTATGGCCGAATGATGTAATGTGTTGTCCCATCGTGGACAGTACTATTAATATCGTATTTGTAGAGCTTTGTTGTGATATCCGAGTTGTTACTTGTGGTTGCCCATGTACAGTGCGTGTATGTGATGAAGTATGTGGGCAACTGTGCAACGGTATTATTGCGCGCTAGGATTGCATTTCGTGATGGCAGAGGTGAGCGAACCACTAGCCTTGCGTAGCTTTGGCTGAGTCGATCCAGGGAATTCATCCCGTACTTGCTAAGCCTCCTACGACCGTCACGCCTTGCGCTGACGGCAGAGCAGAGCTGGATCCTCCCAGAGTCGCACCTCGTGGCTAGCTAAGGTTGAGGGGATGCATATCCCGGGCTCTAGTCCTCCTATGACTATCGCGGAGCGCAGCCTTGGTACGCGGTATTACCCCTTCACCGGCATCTGGAATCTGTATGTGGTTATGGGAAGATTGGTCGCTTCCGGCCGGCTCGCACGTGGCGGGTGTCGGATCGTTCCGTCTGGGTGTGTACGGCGCAGGTACCGTGCCACTGGGCCGACGAGTCCTTCGGTCCTTGGCGACTTCGCGTTCCCCTAATCATATGTGGATCCCGGGTCCGTGACAGGAACAAATTGTGGATTCAGTTCTGTTTAGCACGATTCATCTATGCACTAAAGCACATGCTTCACTATTATGCTCAAGTATTTACCGTGAGTTCAGCACCATATTGTTTCTCTTCATGTTCAAATTCTTGTCCATCACCTGTGGGGTTAGTTATAAGCATAGCATATTCGTCCTCAATATCACTAGTTGAAGTGTACTCACCGTTGTCTTTGATCAAGAGGGCTCGCTTGCTAGGGCAGTCCTGCATCATGAATCCATAGCCCTTGCAGCGATGACATTGTGTTTCTCGTGTTCGTCCTGTTGAAGCAACACAAGATGAACTTTGTGCAGAGGTTTGTACCATTCCTTTGCTTCCTTTAGGTGCTCATGAAGGTGTAGTGGAAGTAGATTGATGCTGGCTATTGTTGAACGGAGAGGGTGCAGCGGTTTTGTTAGGGGGGCACGGTTCTGAAATTGACTTGTACGACCTGCAATACAACCCCCAAAATTCCCTCTTGGCTTGGATTTGCATCCTTGTACTTCACTTTGAGCTTTACAAGCAAGATGAAACAAATGAGTGATAGAATTTTACTCTTTATAATAGAGTATATCCTAAATTTCACGGTTTAAGCCACCCATAAATCTAGCCTTCTTTGCATCTTAAATTTCTTCTAAACAGCAATACAACAAACCATTTTGTAATTCTTGATAATAATCCTCTATAGAATGACTACTTTGTCTCAAACATTATAATTTATTAAGCAAATCATGAGGATGATATGAAGGTACAAATCTATGATTCATAGCTCTCTCTAAAGCATCACAAGTGCGAGGAACATTTTGATTATTATGAAGATATTCATTCCACCAAACAAATGAAAAATCAGTAAACTCACTAGTAGCAGCCCTAACTTTGTTATCTTTAGGAAAATTATAAGAAGCAAATTTTTGTTCTACGGGTAGCTCCCAATGGAGATATAAATTAGAATCATACTTTCCAGCAAAAGGAGGCATAGTGAATTTAGTTTTGCTAATTGGATCATCACTTTCACGTACCTCCCATCATGGTTCTCGTTGCATAACTTGTTGATTGAAAGCGTTGTCGTTGATGATCAAGATCATTCTTGGGATTGAAACCTCCATTGGACTCCATATCAGCTACATATTGATTTGCTACATCATTGACTTCATCTTCTACATCGGCAGCCAAAAGAACAAGTAATTGACGAGGGCTCGTGTCATGGTGCTATGCCGGGAGTAGCGCCAGGGGCTGCATGAGGAGAAGGGGCAGCACCAGGTGTGAGAGGAGTTGCATGGGCAGCGGGTGTGGTGGATCTTGCTCAAGTCACTCCATAAGAGGTTTGATGGCAGCAAAAAATTGCTTCCGCGGCATCGAGATAGTTAGAACGGAGTAGTCACTTGACGATTTCAAAGTCCGGACGAGTCAGTTATGGTAAATCAGATAGGAGGGCATAGATTAATTCAAGAATTAATTAAATAAACAATACATTACTGATAAAAAAATGAAAATGAGTTAATAATAATAAATCAAATAGTAATAATAATAAAAAGGTTTGGATAAGGGTCCGGTCGGCCTTATCCTACCGATTGAACCCAATTCCCCTTGTGCAACCCTAATTTGGCCTTTTGCTGCCGCCGCCTCTGATTGGAGGAGTCCGGCCACTGGAGCTCATCACGGAGTGTCGCCTCTCACCACCACTTGGCTCACCAGCCCGGTCGCCTCCCCTGTCGCTACCCCGTGCCTCCTCTGCCCACTCTGCACCACCGCCTGAGCAAGGCAGGCCGTCGTTACTACTCAACCCCCTGTGCACGCGCCCACCACCGTGCCCTAGGGTTCGCCGTCGCCCTAGCCTAGCAGGTCGCCTGCGTCACGGGCTGTCGGTACACCACCATGCCAGATAGCGATGCTGATGAGGCTGAATTTTTTGGCCATGATGAGTTATAACAACCACCATCCTCGTTACCACCATAACAACAATGGGCATTGTTGTCGACAAGATGACGACGTGGATTTTGTCACTAAGCCCAAACTTTATAGTCCTGTGTTTTCAGGTGGTACCGATATGGAAGAATATCTCACATAGGAACTAAATGTTGATAAGCTCTTCTGGACGAACAACTACTCCAATGAGAAAAAAAATGTTACTTGCATCCAACAGTTTGAATGATTATGTTGCACATTAGTGGGAGCAGTTTGTTTGCAAGTGTATGGAGTGCCATGAGTTACCTATTATCGTTTGGGAACAGATGAAGCAACACTTGCATGCATGTTTTGTATCTCGCCGCTACAAGTGTTCGCTACTTGAAAAGTTAACTAGGCCGTGATAAGGTTTGAAATCAACTGATGAATATCATAAAGGAGATGGAGACTATCATGATACATGCTGATGTACACGAGAACGAAGAACAAAAAAGGCAAGATTTCTAGCTAGTATAAATCATGTAGTCAAGCACATAGTCAATCACCATCCGTACAATGATATGATCGAGTTGCTGCACCAAGAGTGTGAAGCTGAGCACCAAGTTATTGAAGTCACACGGTTTGCTGCTGATAGAACAATGGGTGTCCTGATCTTTCGATGAGAAGGTAACAATCGATTTGTGGAGACGACTTTGACAATTCAACTAAACCGTACGGCGACGATATGCCTTAGCAATCACTAAACCAACTCCTAACTTTGCAACACTCAAGAATTGCATGTTTTTCAAATAGTTGTGCTATACCTAATTCCCAAGCAAGATAACATTCAGGATCATGTTTACCATTATAAACAGGTACATCAAACTTACTCGCGGTACATGTGTCATGATTTTGTACCTTGATGGTTGGTACATGTAGTGGCGATGGTGGTTGAAGTCCTAGTGCTTGTGGTTCTCCATCCAAACCGTCGAGGAGAGCATCAAACTTAGTTGACAGCTCATGAATGCTCTTCTCAAGAGGAGGGAGATCCTCTCCACCATTTGCTCGAGACCCTATCATGGTTAGGAGAAACAAGAAACAAAATCACAAGTATAATGTTCCTATCAACTACTAGGATGTGGTCGCATGTCTCTCATCACTCAAGCCAAATCAAAATTCTTACAAGTTCTTATCATGCAGCAGGTGGTGACCGGCAACCAACAGTGTCAAATACCTCCAAAGATTGAGTAAAGCGATTGCCAGGTGAACGTATATCTGCACGGTATAGAATAGTGGAGCTTGAAGGCTTTATGTGAGTAGCAAGGATAGCAAATGATCAAAACTATGAAAACGGTACATCTTATCTTCTTTGTAGGCTTTTTCTAGACGATTGGTAGAATAGATCTAAACTATGAAAATGGTAAATTTCTCACCGAGCAACTTGAGCTCTGATACCACTTGATAGAAAAATGGGTGTCCCGATCTTTCGATAAGAAGGTAACTATCGATTTGTGGAGACGACTTTAACGATTCGACTACACCGTACGACGACGATGCACCTTAGCAATCGCTAAACCAACTCTGGTAGGTTATTGATGATGCCAGAAGTATAATCAACCTGAACACGAGGTTCATAATCCCTGCGAGCAATCGAAGAACTAGCAAGAGTTAAGATAAAGCAATCTGAAATTGCAAGTATGGATGAAGAACAAGATAGAGTGGGGTTCCAAAAAGTGGTCTTGAACTGGTCGTTGGACACAAACAAGGATACACAAAGTTGCAAAGGTAGCAAACTCTTAACTAAACAAAACCTAAAACAAAAGAGAGCATCCTAGGGGGTATATAAAGAAAGAGGTGATCTGTCTTAGAAATAGTCCCTAATTGTTTTGGTGGTTGTGATCTGCTCGTATGGAATTTGGAGGTGAGGTTGGGCAGATTGGAAAGAGCACGAGATAAGCTTTCCAAAAATTCCAAGATCATCCAAATCGGAGTTTGTGTGCCTGAGATATAGATGTTTGAATTCAGAGCTGTTTTAGCAATCCGAATCAGAGTCCAGAACTTGTGGGACTTGATCTCTAGCTTTCCTTGGACCAAAGGTGATGTGGGAGAACTCCTTATACAGCACCACTTCATGGACGAATGGTCATATTCACATGAACTTCATTTCCTCCTCCTCCCAAGAGCTTGAACTTGAATCCTCGCATGTTCTTGAAGACCTTGACGGACCTCCTTCTGTTCTTTATAACTTCAATAATGAACGTAGTTGAAGTAGTGGAAATAGAGGTGGCAGCGGTTGTATCTATAGGGGTCATGTCCTCATCAGCTGCCTGCTCTTGTTTTTCTACAAGCACGGTGCAACCATACAATAAAAATCTGCCAAGGAAGAGTACTGTCTTTGGGAGTAATTCAGCAATGCGCAATTCAGCAAGAAGTTGGAGGGTACACCACCATCAGCTCGATGACCAGCGGCACCCACTGCTCATGCCACCTCTTCTATGGGGTCGATGGGACGTTCACATGATATGTCTTGCCACAAGTGCAAAGGAGTTCGCCATGTTCAGAAGGATTGCCTGAATACAAAGGTCGTGCCTATTATAGATGATGGGTATGTTTCTACTAGTGATGATGAGTTGCTTGATGCAGAGCCAGTTTTGGACACTGATGAGATTGAGCAATATGAGTGCGAGCCTACCTTTCCTAGTGCTAAGCAATTCTCCATTGTATGGACACCTATGGTTCTCGTAGTTCCAAGAACAGCAGTGCAATTTGTTTTAGACTTTGGCCAAGCTTGCTAATGGCAAGGTGTGCAGAGTGATTATTGATGGTGGGAGTTTTCACAATTTGGCTAGCAAGGACATGTGCCATACATTGGGTTCGAAATATTTGCCGCATCCACGTCCATATCATGTCTAATGGTTGAGCAACAAAAGGAAGCGAAGGTGAACTATATGGTCCATGTGACATTCGCTATTGGGAAGTACACCAACACTATGGATTGTGATGTTCTGCCCGTGACAGTATGCCACCTGCTCTTAGGATGGCCACGGCAATACGACCATTTTGCTATTTACGATGGACGTACCAATCGCTACACATTTAGATGGAACAATAAGGAGATCATCTTGAAGCCTCTTAGACCACAACAGATTGTGAACTCTTCCATGCAGAAAGTTGAGGTGCATATTGAAAGTGAGATAGAGTGAGAGAACAATAGAGAGACTCCACTTTTGGTAGGTGACCACCACAAGCCAAATCTGAGTGGTAAAAAGAAAAGTGAGGGAGAAAAGAATTTAGTAATGTTAGCCACCAAATCAGAGATGAGAGAATTCAGCGAGGATCCCAATTTGGTGCGTTTGTACTTCTTTACAAAGATGCCTTGCTTTCGACTAATGACTTGATTTGTCTTCCTAGTGGTGTTGCTTGTGTTTTGCAGGAGGTCAGCAACGTGTTTTCGGAGGAGATATTTACGACGCTACCAAACCGACCAACGTACTGCACCAACCTTGAGGAAACAAAGGAAATTCAGGAACAAGTACAAGAGCTTCTCTCCAAGGGGTACATACATACATGAAACCCTAAGCCGTTGTGTTGTTCCTGTTATTTTAGTTTCTAAGAAAGATGGTACTTGGCGCATGTGTGTAGACTGTAGAGCGATTAATAATATCACTATTCGATATCATCATCCCATTCCTCGCTTAGATGATATGCTCAACGAATTGAGTGGTGCTATTATATCCTCTAAAATTGAATTGTGTAGTGGCTACCATCAAATTAGGATGAAAGAAGGAGATGAGTGGAAAATAGCCTTTGAAACAAAATTTGGTTTGTATGAATGGTTAGTAATGCCATTTGGTTTGACTAATGCACCTAGTACATTCATGCGTTTGATGAATCATGTTTTAAGGCGTTTCATTGCAAAATTTGTGGTTGTGTATTTTGATGATATATTAATTTAGCCATACTAAAACTGAACACATTGATCATATTCGTCAAGTGAAAGAAGTTCTACATGATGCTAAACTGTTTGGTAACCTAGAAAAGTGCACTTTTTGCAAAGCTCATGTGATAGTTCTTGGGTATGTCATTTCAGCGTAGGGAATTGAGGTAGAAGAGTCTAAAATTGAAGTAATTAGGAATTGGCCTACTCCTGTGAATGTTAGTCAACTCATTGGTTTTTATTGGTGATTTGTTAAGGATTTTAGTACCATCGCTGCCCCATCGAATGTCTTGACAAAAAAAGGTGTTGACTTTACTTGGGGGGATAGTGCAAGAAGCTTTTGTTGAATTAAAGAAACATTTGACTAAAGCACCATTGCTTGTTTTACCTGATTTCACTAAATTTTTTGAAATTGAATCTGATGCTAGTGGAATTGGTATTGTGTTTTTTGATGCAAAAGGGTAGACCAATAGCTTACTTCAGCGAGAAACTGAAAGGTGCACAATTGAATTATCCGGTCTATGATAAGGAGCCTTATGTGTTAGCGCGAGTTTTAGAAGTTTGGCAGCGTTATTTATGGCCTAAGGAGTTTCTTATACATCTGATCATGAGGCTTTAAAATATTTGCAAAGTCAATCTAAACTGAACCATCATCATGCTAAGTGGGTTGAATTCATTGAGTCATTTCCTTACATTGTGAAATATAAAAAAGGAAAAGAAAACATTGTAGGTAATGCTGTTTCTAGGAAAAGTGTGCTTTTGAATCATTTAGATGTGCAAGTTCCTGGTTTAGAGAGTTTGTGTGATTAATATGCTAATGACCATAATTTCGCTATTCCATATACACATTGCAACAAGGGCAAAGGCTGGGACAAATATCACTTGCATGATGGATTTTTGCTTTGCGCTAATAAATTATGTGTTCGAGAATCATCCATGCGTGATGATGACATGGCACCCGGATATCATCAAGGAGGACAAATCTGGCCCTCTGGCCATAGGGT
>JAGXJF010000950.1:0-70658 GCA_019208055.1 Stipa capillata | reverse complement strand
TAGGAAGTATCTGCATCATCAAAACGTGACAATCGTGAGACTTCGTGCCAAATAATTTCAATTCCTGCATTGAAACTAGCTTCTTGATATTGGCGCAGTACCCGCTTGGAACTTTCACATCGTGCAAGCACTGGCATAGCTCAATTTTCTCGGCTTTAGAGAGTGTGTAACATGCAGGTGGGAGGAAGGTTCTGCCTTTGTCGGTTTCTATCGGAGCTAACTCAGGCCTGATGTCTAGTTTCACGTAGTCTTGACGTGCCTTCACGCCGTCCTTTGTTTTATCAGGGATATTCAGTAAGAGGCCAATTAGGCTTTCAAAGACGTTCTTCTCTACGTGCATGACGTCGATACAATGGCAAACATCTAGCTCTTTCCAGTAAGGCAAACCCCAAAATAGTGATTTCTTTTCCACAAACCTTTCATTAATTTACGCCCCTTTCCAAGAAGAACATCAGCATCTTTAACCATTCCGTATACCTGTCTCCCGGTTAAAAGAGGTGGAGTCAATCCCTCTTCGATGGTTCCGTCGAACTCAGCAGCCAACTTGCGGTAAGGATGATTTCGACGCAAAAACCTACGGTGCCACATATATACGGTTTTGCGTGATTTCTCGAGGTACAAACTGGCCGTATCTTCCATGCATTGAAAACAGGCTGTTGCTCCTTTAATACTCTGGCCAGATAGGTTACCGTACGCAGGATAGTCATTGATGGTGCAAAATAGCAATCCTCGTAGGGTGAAGTTCTCTCTCTTGTCTGCATCCCACGTCTCCACGCCCTCGTGCCACAATGTTTCCAGATCCTCCTTCAGCAAAGACAGGTACGTATCTATGTCATTTCCGGGTTGCTTCGGGCCTTCGATGAGCATGGCCAACATGATGTACTTCCTCTTCATGCACAACCAAGGTGGGAGGTTGTACATACAAAGAGCCACAGGCCAAGTGCTGTGACGACTGCTCATGTTACCAAATGGATTTATTCCATCTGTACTCATCCCGAACCGTACATTTCTAGAATCCGCACCAAAATTTGGGAATTTCCTGTCGATGTTTCTCCATTGGATGGAGTCCGCTGGGTGTCTAATCAAATCATCAACTTTCCGCCCCTCCATGTGCCACCGCATTTTCTTTGCATGTTCAGCATTTACAAACAGACGCTTCAGTCGAGGAATGATAGGAAGATACCATACAACCTTGGCCGGAATGCCGTTCATCTCCTCATTGCCCTCGATGTTATCATCCATAGCATTGTTGTGCTTCTTGTATCGGGAAGTCTTACAAACCGGACATACATGTAGATTCTCGTACTCCTTACGGAAGAGGATGCAGTTGTTTTTGCAAGCATGTATTCTTCGTACATCCATTCCTAGCGGACAGAGAATCTTCTTAGCTTTGTATGTGCTTTTTGGCAACTCGTTCCCGTCGGGAAGCATATCTGCCAAGAGTTGTAAAAGTGCACTAAAGCTTTTGTCAGACCAACCTCCGCTTGCCTTCAATTTGAGCAGTTCCAGAACAGCTGATAGCTGGGTATATTTCTCCTTGCAACCATGGTACAATTGTCTCTCTGAGTCATCCATTAGACCCAGAAATTTGTCATATTGCCTGCCACCAAGGTCATTACCTTCAGCATCGCGCAGTATTTGCTCAAGATCGTTGTCATTGGTACGCATCTCGGCATCCTCTTCATCAGACTTAGAATCATCATCAGTCTCCGGATTCAACTCTTCGCCACTCATTCCTTCATCGCTCCCCTCCGTGTGTTCGCCGTGATGGATCCAATTTGTATAGCCAGCTACGAATCCCCTACGGATCAAATGATCTTGTAACTGAGCCGTGTTCTTGAACATCTTCTCGCTCTTGCAGTCATAGCATGGACAACACATATGACCAGACTTCCTACTCGACATATCATCCTCAGCCGCTCTTAAAAATTCGTTCACGCCACAGATATACTTAGGGCTCACACGGTTCGCATCGTACATCCATCTTCGATCCATCGGCACTATGACATACATATAAACATATGTTGATTTATTAATTATCTATTTGAGTCAAAATAAATATTAAACTCATCGCTCTCTCTCACTTCTCCAATTATGCGCAAAACCATCCAACCTAGACCTATTGGGTTCAAGCATGCGTATATATTACATCTAAATCACAATTAATAAACCATTCATGAATGCCTACAAATCTGTTAAACCAAAATTACCTTCTAATAAAACATAATTGCACTACATCTAGGGTTAGATAGCAATTAAACTAACTAAGTAACCAAATGTACTAACCTATTGGCACACCAAATCAATTATCTCCTTCCAATCTTCTTCTCCTCCCCCAAAATCGCCTCAAAATTGCCTCAGCCGCCGCCACCAGCCCGACAGACCTAGGAAACCCTAATAGAATGGGAGCACTGGTTCTGTTATAAAGGTGGAGAAATCATTCCAGACGGTTTAGCCACTTGAACCGCCTTTAATGACATATCACAGACACGTGAACACAAGGCCGTCTGTGATGTGTTGACACACAGCAGACGGTTCATAACATGTGCGTCTCTGATGTGTCATCGCAGATGGTTCAACCTCGAGCCGTCTGCGATAACGTGTTCCTTCGCAGACGGGTTGCAGGATGAACCGTCTGCGATGTTTCTTTCCAAACGGTCGGCTACGACCCGTCTTGGATGACATATCATCCAAGACACTAGGTCCCGGGCAAAAGCCATCATAGACGTGGTAGTTCGTGGGCCCGTCTGGAATGGTTTCTATCCTAGACGAGCGCATGAACCCGTCTGCGATGTGCCGTCCAGGAAGAGCCGTTCTGTAGTAGTGAGTACCCACATCGTACATGGTAAATCTGCAAGAACCATGTGCGATGACTGGGCACATCGCACATGGGTCAGCCCACTGGACCGTGTGCGATGAGTACCCACATCGCACACGGTCATAGTATCATAATCATGTGTGTTATTTGGCCACATCGCACATGGTTATTCGCTCTTAACCGTGGGCGATGACTGTTCCACATCACACACGACCCGGAGTTTGGGACCGTGTGCGATGACGAATCACATCACACACGGTCCGGTGCTCCGACCGTGTGCGTTGACGCGCACATTGCCCACGATACGGGCCGCCGAACCGTGTGCGATACTGGGAATGCAACAGTAATGACAACAAGAAATCTCAGGCAACAATATCATTTCACAAAATTCATCGGCTACATTCACAGAATTCATTCATCAGCCACATATATACATAGATTTCATCCATCAGAAAAATACACGGATTTGATCCAAACACAAATAAAACGGAGATCACATAGATTTCACAGCCGACATATATAAGCAAATTGAATCAATAGAATATGAGTTGACCCATTCACAGCTACATAAACAGGAGTTCACAGCCAACATTCCTACAAGTTTGGATCTGACAAGGTGACAGCCAACAAAAAGAAAATAAATACCTCACAATCAAGGTGATCTGAATTGTCCATTTTCCGGTAGTACATGTGTGACGAAGAAGTAGGCAAACCGTCCTCTAACTTCGACAATATTGGCTTCACGCGACAGTTTTTTGTCCATTGAACTCAAAATCTGCACGAAGTAATTAAATTCAGATTTAGGTGCATATAGGTGAAAAGTAAAATCTTGAGTCTCACATATAGTACTAACCGTAGGGAGGCCAGCAGTGTCTTTTGTCCTCGAACTCAGAATAACCCTCATCATTTGCTTACAAATGTAAAAAGCACAAAGGTTGGTTCCTTCTGGCTGTTGGTTACATTGAAAAGTTGTTGAGGAATTACGGCATCAATTAGGACATCAATTAGCATTACTTAGCACTTAGGAGGAATGTTGTACCAATTGTTACCTTCACCAAATCGTCTTCTCCGTGTCACAAGCCCACCGGATTTTCCTTTGGTGAGCACCTCCCTCCACGTTTGACGTACTCGGCAAAAGCACTATCCAAGAATTTCCTTATCACCGAGTAGTCCTTACGTGACGCTTGGAGGGAATCAAGGTGGACGGCTTTGCTCCATTTAGGTATGATGATAATTAAGATTCAATGTTGGCTGCAAAAAAAGATATCACAACCCGTGTTGAATGATGACAATGGAGGTACAGCTAATGTATAAAAACACACATACTCCTGGCTGTATGGAAGGAGAATGAACTCTTTGTTCTGTTGAGCCATCAACGCGTGGATAACATAATTAAAGACCCTTTTCTCATTCCCCTCGATTTGTTGCTTCGAGACCAATTATGGGTCGAAGAAACCTACCGATTATTTCCGAGCATTGCATTCGGTGATCATTTGCCTAAGGATAGGAAATAAAAGAGTTATCATTTATGAAACAAAAGAGAGTTGCCAGATGTGGAATTTCTTGTAAAATACTTACAATGTGAAGCATCTCATGAGGGGAGACATCGAGGGCACCCAGGTTGAAGAGGAGAAATAGGTCCTCGAAGCCCACCGTGCAACAATTATCTAAATCATGAAGGAAATGCTCCTTCTTGAACCACACTGGAATGCTCGACTCAATGGCTTTACATAGTTTCATATATTGGTCATATAGGTTTTTGCATAACAAACCTGCCGCCGCCAAGTCTTGGGGGAGTAGCAATGGCTCTCCTTTGACATACGTGCGTGCGAGCTCCGCTGGGGGGAACAATCGGTTCAATTCTTCGTCCATCATTAACCCTAGCTCGTTGGCCTTGCCCTTGCCCTTGGCCTTGCCCTAGCCCTTTGCCTTGCCCTGTCCCTTGCATTGTCCCTTGCTCATGCCCTTCAGCGGCGCTGATCTCGTACTTTTAGTCTTCACTAGTGGGGGCGGTGGCGGTAAGTCAAGATTTGGTGATGTCGGAAGCACCGGCGCTTGCTTGGGTGACTCTTGAGCTGGTGGGCACGAAGGCGGGTCAGACCGTGTGCTCATGACAGGATGTGCTACAAAGAGCGGCTCAGATTCAGCAGCCAATGGTGGGGAAGCAGGAGGTGGTGCCAATGTGAAGGGCACAAAGAGTATGTCCTCTTCGGCCACTGGACGAAGGACATCTCCGCCTGTCCTAAGGTCTGGAGTTCGGCATCCTGGCTTATGTGGAATAGCGGGAGACTTGGCTGTTTCCTCATGGCCTTCAACCCCATCGGGAGCTGATGCACAGCTACTCCTACGTGCACCGGGGCTTGGGTGTGCAGTAGCTTCAAGCGCTTGTGATCTGTACGTCTCCTCCCACACAGCTCTTTCTTTCGCAAGCCTTTCCTCCATCATGCCTACAAATTGGGCGACTTTTCCTCGCACGCATCTCCTCCGCGTCTTGAGGGAAGGCCTTCCTATGGGCGACATTGGTCCCGATCGCCCTACAACGACCCGAGGGCTCCTTGGTTCCCAAAGCGACCGTGAGAATGTCATTGCACCCTTGAGGCTGAAACGAGCATTGCGAAGCTTGGACGCTTAGCTCTTTCTGCAAATAAAAACCTATAATTAGTACGTACATAAGCATTGTCGTAATTATAGACCAACAATTGAATGAGGTAGTTGCTCTTACCATAGATTGGTACACTTCCTGGTCTGCTGGGTTGGGTAACACAACCTGACCCAAGGAATCAGTTGTAGACCTCGCTCTCAGGAAGTCTCTTGCCCGATGTAACACCCCAATTTTTTGAAAACCCGAAAATTGGGCCCAACAAAAACTTTTTGCTAATAATGTCAGCTAAGACATACCATATTAAAACTTTTATTCAAATCATGCTTCTGCAAAAACCCTAAAGTGAGTCAGTAAAAATCTTTCCACCTCTATTCCTATTCCCTTAACCCCCGCTTTATCGAAACTCTGTCCGGCAAGGCGTGCAAATCCTTGTAACCCTTGTCTCCCTGCCCGACCATCTGACCCTGCATTTCCACCTTGGAACCATCCTTGAAACATTTTCCCCTCGGTCCTGCCGGTGGGTCCCATAATATCTCTGAATTGAAGCATATATATGTCATGAACCTTTTCCGAATGATTTGAAATTCTACCACCAATTCCGCCATGTTCTATCGCGAGCATGTGCCCATATATACTGCTTTAAAAAATACGCACATACACCAAACCCTAATCCATCCTCCGAAGTTACGAGTCAAAACCCTAACTCGACGTTCGGCTTTGCCACAACTCCGTGCATATATCAATGGCAGAAGTCAAATCTCAACTCATCGTAACCTTGCGTGTCCATCCCATCCACATGCAAACCCCATATATGCTAAAATCTTCAAGTGTATGTGGACACATACACTCCACACCCTAAATTATTTATCTCTCGGTAAAACCATAGCTACTATGGTTTCTCTCTTCCTCCTTACCATACGACATGCAAATAACTTTTCACCTCTACATGTTACTATGCCCGGCTATAGAATATCTATATTTTTAGCCTTCTGCCAAATAACCAACTATCCTTTCACCATTCTTCATACATATGCACGCCTCTTTAAATCCTCGCAAAATTCAGAAATATCCTGAGATCCACCCTAGCATATTTCTATAAAATATCTTGAGGTCCCGTGCAAATAGTTCAACCACTTCACATTTGAGTTTGAATCAAATATTGATGTCTTGAACTACAACCCCTCCAAGTACTCCT
The DNA here is from genome assembly GCA_019208055.1 of Stipa capillata. Lineage (NCBI taxonomy): Eukaryota > Viridiplantae > Streptophyta > Magnoliopsida > Poales > Poaceae > Stipa > Stipa capillata. Next base: position 64,043 of record JAGXJF010000950.1, on the reverse strand, counting down.
CCGAGAAATCCACAATTATTCCACCACCCTCCCCAATGTCCCTAAAAATCCAAATATGCAAAAATATTTGCATCTCCCGTATAAAGGTATTTGACGAACTCCATTAAACATCCTTGCCCTAAAAGCTTTTCTCCATGAGATCATCCCCAAAACCCATGGTAAGAACCTCAGGAAAAATTCCACGCGCTCCTCCCCATCCTCCCCTACCAAATTGGTCTGCCAACCTCCATTATTTCTTCTCTATCACCTGCCACTTCTTGAGCCGTGTCTATTTGCTCCAAGACAAAGCTGCCGTGCAGCTTCACCTTTCTCCCATCCCTCACTCTCTTGCTCCTTGCTGCTCCTCGAGCTTTAACCCAAGCTGCAGCACAACCCAACTGCTATCCGAGCTGCCGTGTTTCTTTCTCCCTCCCTGATTTCCACAACTAGCTGCACCTTGTCTAATTCCCCAACCTACTCAACCTCTTCTTCTTTATTTCTTACCTTTTTCTCTTGCCAACACACTAGCACACGCTGCCACTTCCCTGTGTTCTTTTCTCTTTCTCTGCCATTTCTTCTCTCTAGCTTCTACCTGCCCCCCAAGTTGTACCAACCCATCCAGCACTCAACCTTTTTCCCTTTGACCTGCCACCTCTTTACTGCTGTGGACACCTCACCACTGCAGTACCGCACCCATGAGCCCAACCGTGCTGCTCTTCCCTTGCCCCTAAGTCCAAAACCGAGTACACCTTTCTCTTCCTTGCATGCCACCTTTTTCCCTCACCTTTGGACCAAGCTGCAGCGACACTCAAGGTTGTCTCCTCCCTGGTTCTCCTCGAGCAGCCCCTCCCCACTCGTTCAGGCAACCAGCAGCTGAGCTCAAAAATTTTCCCAAAGTTCTGACTTCCCCAATGCCACACGCCAAGCAGCAATGGGCTGACTCCCCTCCTCACTCCCCTGCCAAGCCACCTTTCTTCTTCACCTAGTCCGAGCTGCCTCCTCCTCCTCCTTCCTCTACAAGTTTCTTACCCGAGAGCTATTGCTCTGCTATTTTCCCTCTCCATTTTTGGGCTCCCAAGCAGCTCTTGGCCCCTCCATCTTCTCCAACAGCGCCTACTCTAGTACAGCCGAGCAGCCCATCAACATCCTCCCCAGCTCTCCTTCCTACCATCGACAGCTGAGCAGCCCAACCACTAGAGCTCCTCCCCATAGCAGCCGCAGCAACTCCCTCCTCCATTACTCACCAAGTCACTTCTTTCATCCCCTCTCCTTGCTCCTCATTCCCCTTCCACGGCTCCTCCCTTACAAGCTTCTTCCTCTCCAAACCGAGCCCCCATTCCCCTAGGCTCGAGCAACCTTCTCTCTTCCAGACCCACACAACCCCGAGCTCCCCATTGTTCTGGACAGCAACCGCGCAACGTCCCAGCACCCACCGGGTGGACCTGAGTAGCCGCCACCCTACGGCCACTCCGGTGAGCCCCCCTGATCCTTTCCCCCGCTGTGGTCGCTGGCGCGCCTCCCCTCTCTCTGCTCAGCTGCCCCTCCTACCACAGCAAGCTCGCCACCCTACTGGTCCCGAGCGTGCCGCGCTTCACCCTCGCAGCCAAGCCCGACGAGGCACACGCCTTGGCCGACCGGAAACACCGGCGCTGTCCTTTACCACCGCGCTCAACAAGCAGCTCCGTGGCAGTACCACGGCAGTGTCTCCCCAACCGCGGCAGTGCCATGGCAGCACCTGCCCCGCCGTGGCAGCCCCGCGCTGCCACTTCCCCCGCCGCGGTAGCTATTCCCCAATCGCGGCAGTATTGCGGCAACTGCCGCTGCCGCCTCGCTCTGCCATGGCAACTCGCGGCAACTCCTTTCCCTGCCGCGGCAGCCTCTCCGTCATCGCGGCAGCGCCGTGGCAAGCCTTTCCTCGCCGCGGTAGCTCATCTCCCTCCGCGGCAGCCCTTCCCCTACCACGCCGTTCTTTTCCCCTACCGCGGCAGCCCACTTCTGCTATCGCAGCCGCCTTGTCCTCCTGCTGCTACCTTGCCCCTGCTACGGCAATGCCCTACCACGGCAGCCTTGCACTGCTATTTTTCCCTACCACGGCAATACCATGGCAACCTCCCCCGCCACGGCAGCCTGCGGCAACTGCCGCTGTCACTTTGCTCTGCCGTGGCAGGCCTCTGCCGTTGCCGCATTGTTCCTGCCACAGCAAGACCTTGCCGCCTGCCACCTTGCTACTACCGCGGCAGCTCTCGGCTACTGCCATTGCTACTTTGCTCCTGCCGCGGCAGCAAGCCATCACGCGCCCCAGCTCGTCGCCACCAGCGAGATGCTGCCGCTGCCGATTATTTCTATTTCCTCTACCTGTTGACACTCCCTTCTCTCGAAGTCGTAACTTCCTCTTGGCTACGCTTTCCTGACTCGAAAACGTATCCCGAACTACCTTCTTCCGGGTTTACGCTTTCCCTCATACCAAAGGCATACCCGCTCGCCTATCCTCTCCTAAATTTGGTTCCTAATTACAAGCTTTTTGTTAGGGTAAACTTGGGTACTCTAAAATTCGCAAAATGCTACAAACCCTTATTCGATAAGGGCATACCTATAAACGTCCGAGGTGTTTGTGCAAGCTTATAAAATGTGTTTAAACCTTAGGGCTTTTTGGTCCCAGCAGGATCATGAAAACTATAAACATCTAGATTTTATAGAAAAATCTTACCTTAGCTATATTGAATAAATCATTATTTCATGCAAACCATCTTGGAACCTCCCTGTTAAAAACCTCTAAGCAGGTTAGTGCCCCAGGTATTTTTGGGTCAAGTGGTTTGTGTTGTTCTTTTGGTCTTGTTAAATTCTTCCTCGCATCGTGGTTTATTCGGTGTTTTCCCGACGTGTAGATGCGATCCGCCGTGTTCGCAGGGTGATATACAAATTTCCCGTTGTATCGGGAAGAATGAAGAAAGGATTTCCCCATGGACTCAGGCAAACCCTAGTATCCCCGTATGTACCAGGTGAGCTATGTCTCCTCGAGGAATCGGGCGATTACTATGTTTTCATTGATATCCCCGTATGTACGGGTGAGCTATGTCTCCCTGAGGAATCGGGCGATTACCATGCTTTGCCGTTATAGCGGAAAGCACAGAGATGATCTCCCCGTTGTAACGGGAAGAGTGATAAAAGCAAGTACCTTATCTCGCTGTGTCGAGATACTTTGCTAAAACTACTTTAATATCTATCTACATATTTCAAATGCAAACTTACTTTCCCGCACAACATGAAAACATAGGCTAGAGCCCAATTCTTGTTATACCCGTGCATGAATATCCCTGTGATAATCTCCCTGGCGGGGAGTTTGTGAGTACATTCAATGTACTCACCTGGCTTGTTGATTTGGCCAGACAGAAGGATCGACAGATCGTAAGTAACGTCGGTAATCGTGAAAGCTAGGGCGAACCCCAGTCAGTTGCCTGTCGGGTATGGCATATTGATGGGCCTCCACCGTTTGATTTCCGCTGTAAGATTTTTAGCCATTGGCTAAAGGTATAATTCTTCGATCTCAAAGGTCGGTTTTATTTCATTTTCTTCTAAGTGCGTGTATGACCTTGATATACAGGTTAACTTGCGTGTACCAGCTACTAATCTAGGGACTGGTACAGTAAACACAAGGGTTTATCCGCCCTAAAAACCGGGTATGCCACACCCGATCTGCCGCAACATCAGCAAAAGGGGACATCGCCTCCCCAAAGGCATCGGTTCTCGTCCTCCCTGTCCCAAATCTTCTGCTTCCCATAGTATCCTTTGACCCCCATTCTATGGGTGTGTTTGTTCTTCGTGATTAGAGCCTTGCTTGCCTCACTCTTGGCTTCAAAATCAGCATTAGCCGCATCTCCACAAATCTGGCCCACTGCTCGGGTAGAATGTGTGGATACTTTCGAAGGGATCCTTATTTTGCTTCATAAACTTTTTGTGCAACACGTACTTAAAATTCTGAAAAGCATCATTTGCCTTCAAGAGGGCACATTCTTCCACTTGTGTTTTCCATTGCTCTGGCACCCTGAAGTGTTACATTATCTCTAGCACTATGGCGCTGCGCAGGTCCTTACTAACCTTTGTCCAATCCTCGAAGTGAATGGGGACCCTTTCCCTTACCACTGCCCCGCACATGGTTCGAAACTTCTCCATTTTCTCTGGTTGGTAGAAGCCCCGATTCTATCGTCGATGGCCTCCACTTGCCATACTCCTTGGGGCTTTTTGCTTGGTTTTCTAATTCCTCTTCGCTTCTTCACAACTGATAGGGTTTCTGCTTGATCAGTGCTGGTCCCTTCCGGCTGTGATGATGAGTTCTCTTCGACGTCTCTCGTAGAAAAGTCCGGTGATTCATTACCAGACGTCATAGCTAACAGGATGATGATGGCAGAAATAACAAGAAGTAAAGCTAGTGCATGCGGGCACAAATAATCCTTTGCACGCAAATATTAACAATCAGCACTGGAACATAGCATTGATATAGCCCTATCTTGCTACTCGTTGTGAGGACACGGAGAACCCTAACCTGTCGAGGAGCGTGTCAGGGAGGCGGCGCTCGGGGACGGGGAGCTGGCGATCAGAGATGTCGACGCGGTCGGGAACAGGGAGGCGGCGCTCAGGGACTCGACGACAGGGAGGCGAGCGACTGAGAGATGTCGAGGCGGCGCTCGGGGAGGCGACGGAAATTCGGGCGACGCGGCAGGTGCAAAGCCAAAATGTTTTGATGAACGGATGGGGTGACCTAGGTACTAGTTGTACCGGGGCCAGGCATCGCACACGGTCGCAAACACACGCCTGTGTGCGATGTCAGTCACATCGCACACGGGTATTTGATCTTAACCGTGTGCGATGTTCTGTAATGCCCATGTGCAATGTGAGCCACATCGCACACGGGAGGAATTAGATGCCCGTGTGTGATGTGACTGACATCGCACACGGGTGTTGATCGGCAACTGTGTGCGATTTAAGTGCGGTGCGCAACACGAAGAGTTGCCCCTATAAACTGCCGCCTCTTTGGTTTCTCATCTTCATTCCTATAAGCCGCCTCTTCAGTTTCTCATCTTCATTCCTATAAGCCGCCTCCTGCTCCGTACTTCATTCGTCCAAACGCCACCTCTAGCCACATTCTCCATCGATCCTCTTCTTCTTTACCCCACTAGGCCAGCCACCTCCTCGATCTGTCGTAATGGCCGCTGCAGGAAGCTCTTCGAGAAGCGGAAGCGCGAAGCATCGCCCATCCGCGACGACCAGGTGCAGATGACCATGGCTATCTCCCGCGCCACTGCCAGGGCACTGGAGTTGGTCCAGTACGGACGCACCGACCACACCCTCCTCTGTGCGTACAACGCCGACCCCGTCAATTACTCCGGTGCGTACGCCGTCCGGTGTATCCTGGAAAAGAAGTTTTCGCGGCACCCCGGTTTTCTCCTCGAAGCTCACCACGAGCTGGGGCGTATCCTCATCCGCTGCAGGAACAAAAATATCGTCCAGCGCCTCCACGTGAAGTGCTACCGGTGGGGTGCTGAGATGGTGAGCTTCTACATAGTTGCTAATGTCTCCGCTTTGAACCCTGACCCTGTGGATGAAGATCTACCGCTGGAGTCGATTTAGATAGTTTTTATTTCCCTTTGCTTCACATTATGTATGTACACATATGCATGAACTATGCTTTTGTTATGTGACGTACTGTTTCCTCTTCGCAACAACCGGAAGAGGCATTTTGTTATGTAATGTATTGTTAATCGGTGTTGGAAATGTCTTGTTAATCTGTGTTCGAATGTCTTCTTAATCTGCGTTCGAAATGTCTACTTTCTGTTTGTAAATGTCTTGTCAATCTGTGTTGGAAATGTCTTCTCCACCTGTGTTGCAAATGTGAGCCTGAAGACACGGGCCAAAGCATATGACCGTGTGAAGTACCACATCGCACACGGGCTGAAGGAGGTCACCGTTTGCGATGCAAGTCACATCGCACACGGGCTATAGGTGTTCGTCATGTGCGATGTGGAGTTGATCACCCCATTCATGTCGTACGCTTGCCAACTATGAACTATAAATGCTGGCCCCTTGGCTAACCACGTTAGCGTGTCATCTGTCGGCCCGTCTACGATATGGTTCTGCAACCATTGGCTGAATGTCTGGTTGTGCTTGTTCAAGATCCGACTATATGGCACTTTTGGGAACTCTTGCCGTAGCTTGTTCACGTGTTCTTCTATATAAGGGGAAACTATTGGCATGTGCTGCAAGACCATAAAATGGGCAATGTCAAATAGATGAGTATCCTTTCAGCTGACTTCTTTTCTGACAATCCCTTTTCCAGATAGCCTTCCCTCATGGCGAGACCTGGGCACACCAATAGCCTGTGAGTTGTGCATGTAATCGGTGCAAAACTCAACCACCTCCTCTGAGGTATATCCTTCTACGATACTGGCCTTGGGCCGATACCGATTCCGAACATAGTGCTTGAGTATTCCCATGAACCGCTCGAACGGATACATGCTACGTAGGAACACAGGCCCGCACATCTTTATCTCGTACACAAGGTGTGTAACGAGATGAACCATGACATCGAAGAACGACGGCGGGAAGAAACATCTCAAGCTGGCATAGAGTCTTCACAACCTCCTCTTGCAGATCTTCCAGTGTATCGGGATCCATGACCTTTTGAGATATTGAGTTGAAGAAATCACAAAGCCTCATGATCACCTCTCGAACTTTTGTGGGCAGAATATTTCTGATTGCCACCGGGAGCATCTGTGTCATCATTACATGGCAATCGTGTGACTTCATGCCAATTAGTTTCTGGTCTTCCATTGAAACAAGACTCCTGATGTTTACGCAATGACCAGAGGGGACTTTGACACTATACAAGAAGCCCAAGAACTCTATTATTTCCTTCTTGGATAAAGTGTAACAGGCAGGTGGGAGATACGTCTGGCCCTTATCTTTCTTTACTGGAGCTAACTCTGGTCTGATGCCCAAATGGACCATATCCACTCGTGACTTGATGCCATCCTTCGTTTTGTCTTTCATGTTCAGTAATGTACCAAGAATGTTCACTACTGCAGATTGACCCTCTCCTGCACCACCTCCACTGACGGGCCCAAATCGGACCATCGTTGGAGGCTATCACCGCCGACGGATGACTAAAAGCCCGTCAACAGAGAAGCTAGCTAAGTGGGACGCGAGGACCTCCACTGATGGGCAGAGAAAGGGCCCGTCAGTAGAGATGAAATGAGGGCAGCACTAATGACGCCCAACTATCACTAACGGGCTGGTCCTACGGGACCGTCAGTGAAGGATCAGTATCTAGCCGCCCGTCAGTGGAGATGCACCAACGGTGCCACATCTGACGTATATTATCACTGACGGGCGTCTTTTTATCCGACCATCAGCGATGATTTTTGATATATTTTGTAGATACGAGCTACCGATACATAGGTACCTAGATATGAATTTTCCTTCCATTTATAGGCCTTCATTAAGATAGTTGTAGTTCAAATCTGAAATATATCTAGTAAATAACTAGATATTCATTTAATGCGTAAAAAAATAGCAAATGATTTCAGAAAATGCCTAACTTTGACACGAACAATGTAATGTAGTACGTTACATGTACAAAAAGTTTGGAGCGTAGCTAAAAATGATTTTTGAAAGGTTTTACACATTGTACCTCAAATTGGTATTTCAAAAAATAGAAAATTCAAACTATTACATAACAAGATGGAACATGATGAATTATTAGCATATAATATTGTAATATGAAGTTGTAGTCCAAATTTCAAGTTCAAATGATGAAGAATTTATGATGTGTACATCGATCTTCATATTTCCCCTTTAAATGCTATGAAGCTTTCTCACAGATGATTCAGTTACAAAGCAATGTATACTCCAACTTCATTGAAATTGTCTGAAATTTTAAACATAGCCTCAGAAGGTCATATAATGATCCCATGCCAATTTTCAACTTTTTTTGACCACTTTTAGATTTTATAAAAAATCAAAAACTAGAAAGGCGCAAGCAAACGTTTGAGTTTCTCCAAGCAATCGTTCCTATTTTTGATATATTTTCCAAATACGAGCTAAAACGATACATAGGTTCCTAGATATGAATTTTTCTTACATTTAGAGGCCTTCTTTAAGATAGTTGTAGTTCAAATTTGAAATATACCGAGTAAATACCTACATATTCATTTAATGCATAAAAAATAGCAAATGATTTCAGAAAAATTCCTAACTTCGACACTAACCCAAAAAAGGTAAAAGCAACACTAAAACACTAAAACCATATAGAAATAACCGTAACATCACTTCAAACAGGAAAACCTAAAATTGAAAAAAGAACCCTCACCACTGACGGGCGCCTAGCATTAGCCCGTCAATGGTATGTAGCAGTATTCCTAACCAGTCCCCCTCTCCACTGACGGGCACCTAGTATATGCCCGTCAGTGGTACGTAGCAGTAACCATAACCAGGAGCTCCTCTCCACTGACGGGCCCCTGGTATACGACCGTCAGTGGTGCGTCCCAGTAGGAACCCTAACCAGTCCCCTTTCTTCACTGACAGGCATCGTGTAGCCGCCCGTCAGTGGTACGTCCTCTCCACTGACGGGCATCGTGTATCCGCCCGTCAGTGGTATGTAGCAGTAACCCTAACCAGTCCCCCCTCTTCACTGACGGACGCCTAGTATCCGCCCCGTCAGTGGAGGTTCCTCTCCACTGACAAGTTAGTCTCTACTGACGGGCGCTTTATAGATGCCCGTCAGTGGTACCCCAAATCTTATATAAGCCACGCGTGGGACTTCGCGAAATTTTTGCCAAGTCTCGCGCGTTCAATTGAACCAGTAGCGAGACGGTTCGCATCTGACGCCGCCAGGCTGCTCCGCCGCCCGACGAGCCCGCCGCCCCCTCCGCCGCCTCCTCCGGCCTCCGCCCCCGAAGCCCCCGACGCCGTCGCCTCCTCCGGCCTCCGCCCTCGAAGCCCCCGACGCCGCCGCCCCCGAAGCCCCCCACGCCACCGCCCCCGAAGCCCTCGAAGCCCCCGACGCCTCCGCCTCCTTCCTTCTCTCTGGACATCTCCGTCTCCGGTCTCCATCACTCCGGTGAGTACTCGCAATTTGTGAAGATGTCTGTATGGTGCAATATCTCAGAGCATGCCTTTCTATATTTGTTCATTTGGAGTATAGTGAGTAACTGAGTTCCCACGTTACTTTGGCATCCCATGACTATAGAAGGCTTGAATTTTTATATGAACACAATGTTCTCCATATTTGATCCTAATTGAAAGAAAAAGAAAGTGTGATTCTTTTACAGTTATTGAGTCCTGATTTTTATTTTTTATTTCTTTTTCTTTTGTACTGACAAACTTTGGAGTTTGGATGCTCAAGTTCTGAAGTTGGCTATTTGATCTGATAGCAGAAGCGACGTGTCCAGATTATTGCAGCATGCGAAGGTGCAGGTGGACCTCGTCCTCAACGACTACAGTGAGGTGTTAGTCCCTGTCCCCCCCGAAGAGGAGCTAACAAAGCTAGGGCAGTGCAAAAACTGCTTCATCCAGTGACCGAAGAGCCAGATTACTATAACCGCGGCGGCCTCTCCTCGCACGGGCCCCTCGTCCAACAACCCCTCTCCATCAATCGGACGATCTCCGTTGGGGCTCAGCCAATCACCTCCGTCGTTTAAAGACCTGGAGGACCATCTTGACGGGGACCAGCACATGTCACCGATTTTGCGGTCCCCGAAAGTGTCAGAAAGGCCCTCCAAGGTTCAAGGCGACCCTCTAGATCAACGGATGGGGAAGATTTTCTCTCCCGCCACACTAGCTGGGACGCTGGAAGCAGCGTTGGCGGCAGGCAAGAGCCCGAAGCCGGTACAGCAGAGGAGGAAAAGCAAAAAGAGACGGGCCGGCACTGGCGAGAAGGAAAGAAAGGAGCAGAGGCAGAAATCCTTATCCTTCTCAACATCGTCATCCAAATTATCTACACGGACAAAGGGTCTCTGGCGAGAATTTTACTTACCACGTGAGGACATGCTCCCACAGGATGAGCTGGACAATCTGTCGGAGGACATGAAGACGCTGCATGAAGATTACCTGAAGATGTCTAGAGATCTTGATACGTTCTACCAATATTGGAAGGTGAAGGTGCCAAGGGAATACAATTTCTTCATGCAAAATGACCAAGACACCTTCGACATCAACTTTGAAGACCTATTCAACATGTACAACCTCTATAGGCTCGACACCACGATGATCAGGCTATGGGCTCTCTACCAAGCCCAAGAGTGCCGACGTCTTCAGGACTCCAATATTGGCATAGTCGATCCGATATGCATGAACGAAGGCTATGCCGGGACCCCAGACGGTTGAGGATTTCTTGAAGAATACCTGTCGCATGCATTCGTGGTTCATAAGGACAAGGAGTACATACTAGCCCCCTATAACCCTCCGTAAGTCCTAAACTTAGCACAGTGGAGTTTTTTTTGTTTTTTACGTACGTATCTCCACCTGCTTACGTTCATTTGTTTACATTTACGCAGCGACCACTGGGTCCTAATTGTGATCGTTCCAAGCTGGGCCAAGGCTTTTTACTTTGACTCCTCATCGAAAAAGACAGCGGACTTCACCAATATAACTAAGATTCTGGATACAGCTTTCTTCAGAGCCAAGTTCTCGGGGCATACTAAAATACCTGTAAAAGTGACAAAAATGGTACACCATTACAAGTTCCCTTGCAGAGTTCAGCCAAAAAATAGCGTGACATGTGGGTACTACAGCTGCGCCCATATGGACCTCTTTGTCCGGTACAAGAACAAGCATTGGAAAGATATGAAAGAACTGAAGGCTTGGAGCGAGCTGGGAAGTCAGATGTACGACTGGCGACAGGACTTTGCTCACATCCAAAAAGTCTTCGCCAGACTCATCAACCTTGAAGTCATCAATCCGATGGGTGAATTCTACGCCGGCCCCAATTTTCGAAGCCAAACTTAAGCGGGCATCAATAGAATCGTTGTTTCTGTAATTGAATAAACAATTGTTTCATACTTGTGACCGTCGTTGGAGTGTACATACTATATATGTGATTATAAATGTCTTAAGTGTTAACCGTTATGTGATTACAAATGTGTTATGCGATTAAGAGATTTGACTCTGTGAATGAATAGTTGGTTTAGCCTGTGATTAGGAATAATGTAATGCGCTATAGCCTATTATTATGAATAATCTAAATGTGATTATGAGTTAACACAGCCTTTTTGGTTGGCAGGAATACATATCTCTACTGACGGGCACTTACGGAGAGCCTGTCAGTGGAGTACGACCTCTACTAACGGGCTATCATGACGCGCCCGTCAGTAGTGCTAGAACCAAGTGCCTCCGACTGGGGGTCTCCTCTGACGGTCCCTATGCGCCCGTCAGTAGTAACAAACACTACTGACGGTCCTTCCGCCCGTCAGTGGAGTGACCCCCTCCACTGACATTTCCAGGGTGTTTCGGGACCGTCAGTGGTGACCTGTTCTGCTGTAGTGGTTGTCACACACGTTCTTCTCGACGTGTATGACATCGATGCAGTGACGTACATCTACATCCTTTCAATAAGGTAAGTCCTAGAAAACTAATTTCTTCTTCCGCACGCTCTTCTCACGGGGGCGTTTATGTCCCTTGCCAAGCACGACATTCACATCCTTTACCATCTCACTGACCTCTTCGCTGGTAAAAGGCCTTGGTTTCGCGCCTCTTTATGTATTACTGTCAAATTGTTCCTTTATGTTATGGTAAGGGTGATTTCTTCTCAAGAACCTCCGATGACGCATGTAAATGGTTTTGCACGAGAACGAAAGCCAGACACTCGCGGTATCATCTATGCATGTGACACATGCTTTGGCTCCCTTTGTACTCTGCCCCGAAGCATTAGCAAGTGCTGGATAATCCTGGATGGTAAGGAGTAACAATGCACATATATCGAATGACTCCTTGTTGTACACATCCCATGCCCTTACCCCTTTCTCTTTCCACAATGTTTGCAGTTCTTCCACCAGCAGCCTGAAGTAAACGTCGATGTCAATTCCAGGTTTCTTTGGCCCTTGGATAAGCATCGACATCATGATGTACTTCTTCTTCATGCACAGCCAAGGAGGAAGGTTATACATACACAAAAGCACAGGCCAAGTGCCGTGTCTGCTGTTCATGCTGCCAAATGGATTCATTCCATCTGTACTCATTGCGAATCTTACAATCCTTGGGTCATCGCCAAAGGTTGGGTACTTCACATTGATTCTTCTCCACTGGGCAGCATCAGCCGGGTGTCTCATCTTTCCATCATTCTTATGTCCCTCCGCGTGCCAACGCATCAGCTTTGCTTCCTTCGAGTTTGGAAAGAAACGCTTCAACCGAGGAATTACAGGCAAGTACCACACAACCTTATTAGGGAATCCCGTCTTGATCTCATCATCGGTCTTGTCTTTGTCTTTTGCAAACTTATGATTGTATCGAGGAGCTTTGCATATCGGACATGAATGCTTGTACTCATTACGATAAAGCATACCGTCATTCTTACATGCGTGTATCTTCTGTACTTCTAGTCCCATGGGGCAAATCACCTTCTTGGCTTTGTAGATTTTTTTTGGCAACTTATTTTCATCTGGAAGCATGTCTGCAAAAAGACCCAACATCTTTGTGAAGCTCGTGTCCAACCATCCACTTTCTGCCTTCAATCTCAAGAACTCAAGTGTCGCTGACAACTTGGAGTGCTTTGCCTTATTGATACAATGGTATCTCGACGTCTTCCATCAAGCCCATGAATTCCCTGTATTCTGCATCATCATGGTTGCTCTTGAAATCATGAATCATTTGTTGCAGATTTGGAATGCAGTATCATTGCCCATCGGAATCACAATCGTCGCCATCTGGCTGGCCCATCATATGGGTTTGGTGTAAGTCCCAAGTCTCGATTAGGGTTTATTGCATCTCATGCATACATGGCATCCCCATCCACCCCACCTTTGTAAACTTTTGAAACAATGTATTAATATATTGTCGAATACGTAAATATTTCATCCTCAGTGGAAATAGTTGCAAACACCAATCAATGTAAGTGAAACTATAGAATATGTGCATATCTCATCCTTGAAAACTCAATTTGTGGAAATTAACACCAATCAATTTATTTGAAGTATCGAACCTCGATAAAAGCCCTAATAAGGGGGTGGGTCCAGTGGGTCCCACCAGTGGATCCCCCTTCCAACATTTTCCAACTTTCCCAACACCCATCTCCTAAAAATTGTCCAAAAACCACATGAAATCATAGTCTGATTGGATTATCCGAGGACAAACCCTAAGAGTCGGGAAACTAGGGTTTAGTAAATGGACAAGCTAGGTTGGATCAAAATGCTTCAAATTTTGGAAATGAGCATGAACTGGTGGATGCTAGCCCCCTGCCAATTTTCAGAAATTTTGGGGAACCCTAGGACCTACCTCTAGTTCAAATTGCCGATTAGGTCAAAATCCCTAGAGTTGTACTGGATCCCTACCCAAATCAACCCCAAATGAGTTCAAACTTATACAGTAGCTTGAAAATAATATTTAGAACCCCTGGTAAAAATTTCGAGTCAATTGGACAAAGTTTTACACATAAAATAATAAGAGGAGTGATCAGGCATAAAGAAAAAGGAAAAAGAATTAGAAAAACCCTAACCCTAACCCGGCCGAGGCCTAACGGGCCGCCTCGGCCGGCCCAGCTACCCCCGCGCGCGCCCGCGCCCCTCCGCTCCCGCTGACAGCAGGGCCCCCGCTGTCAGCCTCCTCCCCTCTCGCAACCGTGCCCCGGGCCCACCTGCAGGACCCGTCGTCCACGTCCCCGACGCCGGCTGGCCGTCGTGGGCGGTGCTCTGATCCCGGCAGGCCTGTCCGAGCCGCTCGCCGCCGTATTTAATCCCCTCGTCCCGACAGCCCTCCTTCCTCCTCGCTCCTTTCTTCCCATCCCGAAAACCCTAGCGCCCAACTTCTTCTCTTCCCGAGCTCCGGCGCCCCTCCGACGAGGAATCCCCGTCGATCCGGTGAGCTAGGTCTAGGGATTTTCCTTCCCCGAGCACCAGCGTGTCTCCCCTCACTTTCCCCTCCATTTTCTTCCACAGATCCGCGCCTGGAAGCCCTCGGTCGTCGCTTTCGTCCTCAAATCCGGCGAGATCTCCGACGAGCTCTCCCCGGCATTCTGGTCTTCCTCCCTTCCCCTTTCCTTGCTCCAGAGAACCAGCTCCTCTCCCTTAACCTCCTCGCATCCTTTCCAGTGCAGATCTGAGCCCCGGAGCACCTCGACGCCGGCAACCCGAAGCCCGCCGTCGTCCCTCTCCGTCGCTAGCCACTTCCAGCCGTCCCCGAGAACATCTCTTGCGCGCATCGACTTCGCGGTGAGCTCCCGACCATGAAACCATTCTCCCCGAGTAGATCCGAGTACCAGAGCCGTCTCCGACGAGCTCTCCGGCGAGGCGCCGCCGCGCGAGCTCGCCTCCGGCCGGTCCCGAGTGAAAGAGGAGAGAGGAGGGGTGAGAGAGAAGCCGGGGCCCGACGCGTGTCGCGCTCGGGTTGGTCTCCGACCACCCGAGCCACTGACCGAAGGGCCCCACTGCCTGCTGACGTGGGTAAAGGGGTAGAATCCCCGGGTTCCTTCTCGGGTGCGCATAGGAATTAGGATTTGACCGGGGTAGCGCTCGGGTACGAGTAGCAATTAGGGTTAGGTTTAGTCAGGGCAGATTTTGAGCAAATTTTCAAACGTGCATAACTTTTAAACTACTTGGCCAAATTTGATAAAATTTATATATTTGGAAACCTCTTGAAAAACTCTACAAGATGGCTGAAACAAAAATTAAGTTTGGATACATGCACAGTATATTACCTGGGGTAGAAGATTAATTAGTGTCGAAGATCCGTAAACCCTAGTTTCATCATCATAACTCCGATCTCGACAAATTATACCTTTCTGGAATCCTTGTGAGAAATACTACGATATGTAACCACTGGAATTCCAGTAAGAATACATGCATGATAGGTCTTAGGTATTAGCTCCTTTATTTGTCGAACCCCGTAAACCCTAACTCGACAAGTGCATAACTAATTGATCGTAACTTCGATTTAATTGATTTCAGTTGCGCTAGTCAATTAGTTCAGAATATTAATCAATTATTAACATGCATGTTCATTGCCACTTCACCATAAGCGATTACCTCTAAAACCCTAATTCGTAATCGCATGAATCTGAGCATGCATATAGCCTAGGACAACCCATCAACCCTAATGTCGATATATTGTTAAGCAATACCATCTTTACATTCATCTTCATGCATACATGTTGGATTCGTTGATTTCATGATCTCTTATATTCGACATCCAAATTGCTTGCACTAGACCACGAAGAAGGAGACCTGCAGGCCCACGAGCAAACTCAGGAACAGGAGCAGTTCTTCGAAGGCAAGCAGAGCTTGTTGCACCTTTATTAACTGTTCAGTACTTAGATTATTTCTTTATATGTTGATGACTAGTACTGATGATTATGCTTAAGTGTTATGTCAAACTAGCATGCTAGGACGTATTGTGAAATATGTGTGGTTCTGGTCAAAGTCAATCTGACAAACTAAATGATTGAATCAATTGAAGTGAGATGTGAGAGACGAAGGGAAAGTGTCTCATGGATAAAGTTGGTACCATTCGGGTGTGCGGATGCGATCAGGTGAAGGGAGTGATTTTCGCGGTACCAACCGAAGTTGACTCCATGGTGATAACTACTCTTGATAACACGTGGACGTTAGCGACAGCGAGTGCTGGGGTGTACGGATGTAAGCCTGAGACTCTTGGAGCCTTGCAAACTCCAAGGGTTAATGCATTCTTTGCACCCAGAGTGATCGCGTGTCGGTAATGGTCAGAGAGATAAATTTGAGGTGTGGTCGTGATGGAACACTGCCAGTGTGGTGATATATGGGTGCCCTACCTAACAGGGTTTTTATATGGTTGCCCTACCTAAAAGGGTGTTTATATGGTTGCCCCACCTAACGGGGTGTTTGCTTAGCACATGTGGCTAGTTGTTACCATCACACCCCCCCCTAAGTGCTGATATGAAAGTTGGATTGTTAGTAGATGTCATGATGATGCTTGTGGTGTCAGTTAGTTTTATCGTATGCTTAGACCTTGCTTACTGGTATTTGCATCATGTTTACTTAATGCTACACTAGTATGCTTAGGTCATCTAATCAAGCACGGATAAGTCTTGCGAGTACGTTGTACTCACCTAGGGCTCTCCTAGATCATTGCAGGTGAGCCAGCGGTCGAAGAGTTCTTCGATGACGTCTAGTGCGATGCTTGCTTTTGCGTACCTTGGTCGGTTATTGAAAATGGGAACCTTGGTGGATTTTGTTCAGCGAGCAATATGTCGCTGTGGGACTCATTTAAACTCTTCCGCTGTTGTTTAACTTCTCCGTACTCGGATATGCTTTCGGATACGTCCGACTAATGTAATAGTTAGTCCGATGTGGACAACTAGCTTTATATTCGTATTGTAGAGTTTTGTTGTGATATGCAAGTTGTTTATCCTGACTGCCCATGTGCAATGTGTGTATGATATGAAGCACATGGGTTAGTCGTGAAGGGCTATAGTTGTTCCTTGTGTTACCCTGTTAAGCGAGAACTCGGTGGAGTGACCCGCTGGCTGAGATGCTGTGCCGGCCAGGCAGGGTGTGGGTGGGTTCTACCGGGCTTTCGAGCGACCCACTAGCTTCGAGCTAGGTTAGGGTGTGGGTAGAATCGCCGGGCTCCTCCGACTCTACTCTGCACGGTAGCATTCGTGAACGACCCTAGACCTTCACACGACCCGTGGAATTGAATGTGGCTCTGGGAAGCCCAGTCGCTTCCGGCCGGCTCGACCCACGGTGGGGTCGGGTGTCGGATCCCTCCACTGTGGTGCGTACGGCGCAGGTACCGTGCCACCCGGTCGACGGATGCCTTCGGTCCTTGGCGGCTGTTCGTTCCCCTAGTCATATGCGATTCCGGGGCCGTGACATGGGCCGAGCCGGAGGACGAGGCCGGGCTCGGCCATGGCCTCCACGGCGAAGCGGGTGCGACGGCGGCCACCGGAGGAGGAGTGGGAGCTGCATCAGAGGCCGGTGGGCCGTCGACTGCGGGCTCCGGCGGGGGTGGAGGGCACGGCCCCCACCCATGCTCGGGGCACCAACCCGGCGGCGGTGGCGGCGCAAGCGCCGGCTCGAAGAGCACGGCGTCCATGGGCACGGGGAGCGCCGCGTATTCATCAGCGTAGAGCGGCGGGGCCGCCGGGCCGGCGAGGAGCCAGGGAGGCAGCACCGGCGCTGAGGCGCCGTGGCGCTGCCGCTGACGGCGAGACGGGCGACGACGAGGGCCGGTGCCATGGCGGTGCGCGCCGTGGATGAAGCGGCGATGACCACGGCTCCGGCGAGCGACGAAGGTCCGACGACGGCGATCCTCGCAGAGATAATGACGGACCAGGCTAAACAAGGAAGAAAATCCCCGAGGCATGGGTGATTCCTCACCTTTCTTCTCTTCTTCTTGCTCTGTTCTTGATGCTCTTGGTAGAACAAGCAGTGCTAATAACGTGTTAAACTTGGAATAAACTGAGAGATGAACAGTAGATCAAGCGTATACTTTATTGATGAATGATCTCCTTTATATAGATTACAAAGTAGTCAGTTGTTTGCAGAGAAGAAGCAACCGTTGGAGAGATCAAGAGGAGCGGGGCAGTTGCTAATTAAGCAACTGCTCAGCGGTTGTTAAGCATGGATTTTATCCTTAACAGAACCTGGCTGCTGATGTCGCAGCGCGGGTGCAGGCCACCCCGCTCCTCCACGTTGCGTCATGCAATCATGGGCTGCCACTTGTGGACCGGCCAGCCATGTCGTTCTCCGTAAGCCGACCTCAGGTGCATGCCAACCGCAGTGGCTTCGCGTGCACGGACATAGGTGGTGCTAATTAAGGACTGTGGTGGGTCTAGCTGCTGCGGCGGATCGCGTGCATGCGAACCCTGCGGCAGGGACAGTCACGACCGCTACGGATGATCGTCTTGTCGCCAAGGCAAAGGTCACCGACAAGTAGGAGCGCGTTAAAAAGTGTTTTCGGTGCAAGAATAAGGGGCATGGAGTTGCCGATTTTCTGATCAAAGTGCCATGCAACATCTATGAGAGTGTCGAGAACTTGGCACCAAATTTCCCTATACCCCGGTTGCTGAAACCAGTGGCGAGCCTATGTGGCTATGGGGAAAACGGATTGGGGTTTTTCCTCATCCCCCAGTCCGATGCACCACGTGTCGACTCTAGCAACAGTAAGACGAGGTTAGTGCAGATCATCATAGGAATATGTCAGGTGATCAGGTGGAGGCAAGAGTTATGATGGGTCATTCCTATGTCGTTCACCTGGGAGCTCATTGAACATGGGCCGGGGGCATTTGTTGCTTAGTTCCTGTCGGAGGTGGAGCTCTCCTCGCTACAGACTTTTGAAGAGGTCCAGGACAAAGCATATGGGGCTGCCTGGTAAGCTGAGGTGTTTGCACAAACGGTCGAAGCCAAGCTGGATCTTGTGAAAGTCTGGGGTAGACATGTATGGAGTTCCGTATGCGATACACGATTACCTCAGTATATGCACCATCAGGTTGATCCTAGGGGTCACCACGGTGGTTGATATGGTGTCCACATGACATCAGGGCATTGTGCACCTTCAGGTGGCAGTCCTTTATGTCGAACTCATCCCAACCCACAATGTTGAAAATGTGGTGGGTCACAAGGTTTACAACATTTACTTCAAGGTCGAGAACTCAGGAGACGTGGACATTGACATGGATGAGGATGATCTTTTGGGAGATGAGGATGAGGATAAGGGCATGGATGGTGATGGAGATGCTAGCATGCATGGTCGGGACTTGAAACACCACAAAAATGCATCGTTCAACAATGTTGCAGGTGACAAGACGGGTGACATCACTAGGTAGCTGAGCTCGGTGCAACTCAAGAAACACGACAAGGACGTGCCGGCCCCCTCTGTGGCAACTCCGACTGCGGTAAGGGTGGCTCTGACGAAGGCTGCCACGCCTGACCAACTCTCAACCTCCCCACCCCTGGATGCCGCGTGTGTCGTGGCAGGCATTTGGATCCCAAGATCCCTAGGCGTAGCAGCGGCAATTGTGGCAAGTCCTGCCACAGCGGCTCGCACCTCACCATGTGCAGTAGCAGGGGCCCGGAACACGGACGTTCCTGAGCTTGTAGAAGAGCTACAATAGGAGGAGGCTGCTCACAGGGAGACTGACGGTGGGGGTGGCCCTTGATGCTGCAGAGGCATCGGACGCAGCAGGCGCGCTTGCTCTGGCTGCTGCGATGGCATCGGATGCAGCAGGATTTGTACTGGTCACAGTGGCGATGGCTACAGGTGCGGCGGGTTATGCTACCACCAATGCTGTAGCTTTGGTTGCCACTGCCACGGCAGCTTCTACCAACGCTGCCACTATGGTGGCGGCTAAAGCGGCTATGTCTGCGGCGGCGGATCTTTTGGTCAAGGTGTGGGAGGTGGAGGACCAGGGTAGTGTTGCGGACTCTGTGTTCACAACGTCGACTGCGACAACTGACTTTGTTGCAACACCAGGTGTGGGAGGATAGACGCCATCACCTCCCCTATCCTGGAGGACCGGCCAGCTTCGATGTCAGCCAGATAGTGACATGGATACCATGGAGCGGCAAAGCTTCGTGCTAAAATCAAAATTTTGGAAGATACTAACGGTATGTCATTCTTGACATGGATGATGATCATATAGCTTCCACTACTTCTGATATCGGGATCTCCATGGGTAGTTCTAATCAGGAGGTTAAGAAGTCTATTAATAACCTTAAATCGATCGAGATCGACCGTCTAGCCACATTGGCAGAGGCTAAGGGCAAGGCTAAGGCGTAGGCTGATGCCCTCGATGAACCTTGGAATAGTTTCAGGTATCCAAATTAAATCGCTTGTGTCAGATCTTGATGAGGAGTATGAGGCCAAGAAAACAAATTTAGAAGTTGTGCACAAAAAACCCCAGGCCAAAGCATCTCCAAAAGTAAAGTCGGTAATTCTTAAGAAGCCAAAAAAACAAACCCCTAAGTTTAAATCGTGAAAAGTGTTTTTTGGAATAGTAGGGGCATGGGGGACTAAGCTAAACATGGGCATATTGTAGAGGTGGTATGTCTCGATTTCATCGCTACTCTGGAGATAGTTAAACAAAATTTATGAGTACTAGTTTGCAACATCTTTGTGGTGGGGCGGACTTTCGTTGGAAGTGCAAATCAACCAAGGGGAGATCCAGAGGGATCCTCTTGTGAGTTAATAATAAAAAATTTAATCTTGAATTCGTGGAGGACGAGGATTTTTTTGTGAAAGCTCATCTAATAAACAAAGGAGATGGTTTTGTGTGGGAAGTAATGGTCGTTTATGGAGTGGCACAACCCAATCTTTAAGAGCACTTCCTTACCGAGCTAGTTCGCGCTTGGTCTAATGAGAGCCGCTTGATACTCATAGGAGGTGACTTTAATCTATTCCGTGGACAAGAGGATAAGCATAAGGATAATTCTAATGATAAATGGTCCTTTCTCTTAATGCCACCATAAAGAATCTTGAGTTGCACGAGATCTCCTTCAGGATGAGAGTATACATGGGCCAACTTGAAGGAAAATCTGACCTTTGAAAGATTGGATAGGGTGCTAATGAGAAACATAATGGGATATTAAATTCCCGTTAGTTACGGTGACCGCTTTGGAGAGATGGTTATCTGATCACACTCCACCTCTTTTAGACATGGGGCTGCTGCCTTCCATAGCAATTGACCGCTTTTTAAATTCGAGCTAGGCTGGTTACAAAGATAAGGCTTTTATGATATGGTGGTGAACAAATGGTGTTCACGGACGAGAGGTCAAACCCCCCATGGACAAATGGCAAAAATAAGATTAGGGCTCTCCGCCAATTTCTATGTGGGTGGGCCAATCACACTAGCGGTGTGATCAAGAGAGAGAAGGAATAACTCCTAGCCATAATTGATAGAGTAGATAAAGTAGCCGACACATGTAGGTTATCTCAAGCAGAACTTCATAATCAATGATTAGCTAGTGATAAGCTTGCTCACCTACCAAAGGAAGAGGTGCTCAAGTGGTATCAATATTCTAAGTCGAAATACATTCTGGAAGGAGATGCTAATACTAGATATTCCATTTCTTGGCGAATGGTCACTACCACAAACAACAAATATTTCAGTTAGAGCGGGATGAGCGACTCATTCGAGGCCATGTACACTTAAAAAGGTACATGATATATTATTATTGTACCCTTTTTGGCCCACTTGAAGGGAGTCATTTGTTGTTGACAGAAGATGCTCTTAATAACATTCCCCAAGTCTCTAACCTAGAAAACAAAATCCTTACGAAACCCTTCACTGTGAAGGAAGTGAGGGACGTCGTGTTCCAAACGGAGAATAACAAGGTGCTCGGGCCCGATGGCTTCCCAACATAATTTTACCAAATATTCTGGAAAGTCATCAAGGGGGACCTGATGGCACCATTTTAGGAGTGCCATATGGGAGCTTCTATTTTCTGCCTAAAATTTGGTATCATTACTGTTTGCCAAAGAAGGAAGATTCATGGCAAATTAAGTAGTATAGACCCACCTGCTTGTTAAATGTCAGTTTTAAGATTTTCATTAAAGTGGGTATAAATCATATTGTACGGGTGGCTAAGTCAATTGTGAGATCTAGCCAAACTGCTTTTATGCCAGGCAGGAAATTCTTGAGGGTGTTGTGATTTTGCATGAAGCACTTCATGAACTACACAAACGTAAACTAATAGGGGATCTTTTCAAGGCAGAATTTGAAAAGGCATATGACAAGGTCAAATGGCCTTTTCTGGTACAGACCCTACGAATGAAAGGCTTCTCTCCTACCTGGTGCGAGTGGATTAGTCAATTCATCAAAGGTGGGAGTGTGGGGATCAAGATTAACGACGATTTTGGACCTTATTTCTGACAAAGAAGGGTTTGTGATAGGGTGATCCTATGTCTCCAATTCTTTTCAATATAGTGGTAGACATGTTGGCTATTATTCTCAACAAGGCCAAGGATGATGGTATTATCATGGGAATCATTCCACATTTGGTAGAGGATGGTTTTTCATTATCCAATATGCTAATGACAGGATCATTTTTATGGAACATGACCTTGAGCAGGTGAAGAACCTTAAGCTCATTCTTTGCACTTTGAACAGCTCTCGAGGCTCAAAATAAATTTCTATAAGAGTGAGCTCTTGCCTTTGAGGAAGCCAAGGATGTTATGGCTCAATACACGCAACTTTTGGTTGTGAATTGGGTACGTTCCTGTTTAGATATCTTGGCATCCTAATGCATAATAGAAAACTCCAAAACAAGGACTAGAAAATGATCAAAAATCGTTTTGAGAAATGCTTGAGTAGCTGGAAAGGGAAAATTATGTCCACAAGCAGTAGGTTAAGACTTATAACACAGTCCTGCCCGGTCTACCGATGTTCATGCTATCAGAGGTCCAGAAAAGATTAGACTTCTAGCGGTCTCAATTTTATTGGCATAGCGATAGTCATAAGCGGAAGTATAGGCTTGTGAAATGGAATATTGTCTGTAGGTCAAAGGACCAACGTGGTCTGGGCATCAAAACCTAACGCACAAAAACTGGTTTCTTCTCAATAAATGGCTATTTAAACTGCTTAATGAGGATGGAGTTTGGTAGTGTGTTCTAAAGAATAAGTATTTGCGAAATAGGACTCTAGCTCAAGCTGAACCCACTTTGGGGATTCACAATTCTTGAAAGGCCTCATGAAGGTTAATTACTTTTCCAATTAGGTAAGTCTAACCTCAATGATGGCCACCGTATTAGATTCTGGGAAGACCGATGGTTGGGGAATATGTGAGAGATACTCTATACTGTATAATGTTGTGAGGAAAAAGCACGCCACAGTGGCACAAGTGTTTTCGACAGTCTCTCTCAATATTTCATTTAGGCATGCATTGAACGGGCCAAAACTTGAGGCGTGGAATGACCTAGTGAATCTGGTGTTGACAGTTCAGTTTCAGACAAAATCAAAAACTTTCACATTGTCTTTACACCAAAGTGGACACTTTCTGGTCCAATCGATGTACCGCGTTCTTATGGACTCTAACATTCCGTTTCATCACAAACACATTTGGAAACTAATGCTTTAGCTCAAGAATAATATTTTCATGTGGTATCTAGGGCAGCGGTCACTTTGACCAAAGATAATCTAATTAAGCAGAATTGGTGTGATAGCAAGACTTGTTGCTTTTGTGCTCAAGATGAGACAATACGGCAACTATTTTTCAATTGTCATGTGGTTTGTTTTGTTTGGGGTGTAGCTCACGTAGCGTTTAACCTTGTTCCTCCAGCTTCAGGGTATTGATAGGGGGCTGCGTGCGTAGATTTTAGTTGGTGCAACATCATTATGCTGGGCTATTTGATTCTGCTACAATGATGTTTGTAATGACTCATCTATGTAAGCATGTTGTAATGTGACCCTCAATGGTTAGTGTGAAATAAAGTGCATTTCATTATCATGTCATTTCTGCAACTAAAACAACTCCAAATTAAAAACATAGAAATTTGACCTAGAATCAACTTAACTAAAGCTTGTGAAGCAAAGTTCATCAAAAATTCACTTTGGTGTAGAATCTTATTTTATCTGATAAAATTGTGATAGGTCAATAATAATATAAAGACCTTATGTAAACTTTCCCATATTTAAAACCCTATATTTGGATCTTCTAATATTTCAGATTCTACACCAAAATAGAAAATAAAGATAAAAAGGAAAATGCCAAATCTTAAGCCCCTATTCTTGGGCAAGATTCTAGCCCATCTCCTTTTGGCCTGACTCCTAGCCCACCGACAACCCCAGCTCCTGGTGCTTTCTCTCCAAATGCCCATGCCTTCCGGTACCGAAAATGCCTCATGAGAACCCGCCTTCTTCGTGATGGGATTCATAGCATAGAAAACAAAAATTTTCCTACGAGATGCAAACGAAAACCTAGATCCAATCTAGAAAACCAAGATCCAATCTAGAAGAAGCTTGCAACGAGAGACAAATCATATTTACATACCCTCGACGAACACGTCAACGCAGCGGAGAATTTGACCGTTGTCGATGAAGCCCGCAGCCTCCCGCAGCTAGGTTATACCTCCCAGCCGCGAGAGGGACCTTCTCGTGTTCCAATCCGATCAAGCACCGCAACGAGCGGCACCTCCGAGATGTGCACACGTACGGCTCGATGACGTCTCCTCCTTCTTGATCCAGCAAGGTGAGGTGGAGAGGTAGATGAGATCTCCAGCAGCACGACGGTGTGGTGGTAGATGTGGTGGAGAAATTCCTGCAGGGCTTCGCCTAAGCAGCTGCGGGAGAGGAGTAGATGGGAGAGAGGGAGGGGCTGGTGGCTCAGGTTCAAGGGGGGCTGCGCCCAGCCCTCCCCCCCTTTATATAGGCTCGGTACTGTTCACGTGAACAGTACGTGAACAGTAACTTGCCTCCCAAGTTCCCCTTTTTTCCTTTATCTTATCTCTCCTATTTTTAAGGGATATCGATCTTATCCATCTAGGAAGGGAGGGTTACTGTTCACACAACACTATTCACGTGTGTACTGTTCATGCAGTACCCTTGGTCCATGTGGACCCCTCCGGGATAAGTGGGCCCTACTCTAGAACCCTCCGGAACCTTCTAGAACTTCTCGGAACTCTGCCGGAAAAATCCCGAACCTTTCCGAAACCCTAAAAATACTTTCCCATATATGAAATTGTATCTCCGGACCATTCCGGAGCTCCTCGTGACGTCCTGGATCCCATCCGAGACTCCGAACAAAATTTCGGTCTCACCATATTAATATCTCATTCTCTACCCTAGCATCAACGAACCTTAAGTGTGTGACCCTACGGGTTCGGGAATATGCGGACATGATCGAGACACCTCTCCGGTCAATAATCAATAGCGGGACCATGGATGTCCATATTGATTCCCACATATTCAACGAATATCATTTATCGGTTGAACCACGATGTCGAATGTTCCATTCCTTTGTCTCACGATATTTTACTTGCCCGAGATTTGATCGTCGGTATCACCATACCTAGTTCAATCTCGTTTCCTGGTAAGTACTCTTTACTCGTTCCGTAATACAACATCCTCTGTGACTAACTCCTTAGTCCCTGCTTGCAAGCGATATCGAATGTGCATTACCGAGTGGGCCCAGAGAATATCTCTCCGTCACGTGGATGGACAAATCCCACTCTTGATACATGCAACCCAACAAGTACTTTCCGAGATACCTGAAAGACACCTTTATGATCACCCTGTTACGGCGTGATGGTTGATGCCCTCAAAGCATTCTTCCGGTATTAGGGAGTGGCATTATCTCATGGTCGAAGGACTAGAACATTTAACATATGATAGCTGAAGCAAATAAAACTAAGTGACACGATCAAATTGCTACGCTCAACTTGGGTCTATCCATCACATCATTCTCCTAATGATATGACCTTGTTATTAATTAACAACTCATGTTCATGGTTAGGAAACCTTAACCATCAATTAATCAACAAGCTAGTGTTAGAGGATCACTAGGGACACAGTGTTGTTTATATAACCACACAAGTAATAATGTTTCCAATTAATACAATTATAGCATGGAGAATAAACTTTATCATGAACTTGAAATATGACAAATAACAACTTTATTTATTGCCTCTAGGGCATATTTCCAACACTTCGCCCACTAACCGGTGGGCCTGGCTGACCAGCGTTTTTCTTCCACATCTCCCTCCACGCGTCGTTTTCTACGCAGCGAGCGCCGTGTCGAGGCGCATGGAGCCAGCGGCCACCGTCTCCGTCATACTTTGCTCACGCTGTCGATTTCATGGCTCTCTCTCAGCACTCCACACACGCTCTGACCTCACGCCGAAGTCCCAGCTCTGCTGGAGCTGCTCCTGAGACCTCCGCCTGCTTTGCCCAAGAGAGGAGAGAGAGCAAACCTGCTACAATCCTCACCTACCAGAGCTTCCGATTCCTCTGTTCTCCATCCCTATCAGTGTCGTCCTTAGATACTCCATGTGCAGGGGATTTCGAGCACGGGAAACCAGGGGACGCAAGCGGCATCCATGTCCACCGTGGGCGTGCTTGCAGAGCTTCACCGGCAACCGTTTCTCCCTCACTTCTTTGTACTACCCCTATTTCTCGCTTCACTAACCCCTTCCTTGCGCTTAATTGACTTTTATGGGAGGAATTGTTAGGAACGCAGGAGGCATTCGGTGTGCCATCGCGCACCGCCCCTGTGCCCATCGGCACTAGAGGCCGTCCTTCTAGGTGAGGCCCTATCCGTTGTGTTCGCATCACTCCTCTGAGCTCCCTGCAGCATGGAGAAGACGCCCGTTGTGACAAAACCAAAATTTTGCAAAATTTTGAAAAGTTTGAAAATTTTGAAATCCTCAGCTGGGCCGATTCTTCTTTTCTCCCTCAGCCCGTTTCCTTCCCCAGCCCACCATCTCCTTCTCCCTCCTCCCGACCGCCGCCCTCGTCCTGTCGCCGTCGCCACGTCGCCCGAGGAACCAGCAGCGACGCCGCGCCGTCAGACCTCGGCACCGGGGCCAGGCGGGGCCCACCCCGCCGTTGCTGCTCCCGAGGCGAGCCACGCGTCGCCGAACTTCTGTCGCTCTGCCCCTCCGCTCGCGCCACCTCGCCGATGCATGGCTCCGAGCTCCCGCCCGCACGCCACGCAGTCCTCGCCGGCGCCACGAGTCCGGCCACCTCGAGCAATGAATTCCCGACCGCGCCACCCGCTCCTCTATAAAAGCCAAGCGCCGGCCATCTCCCCCCTTTCCTCGGCCACTCCACCTCTCGAGCTCCTCTCCTCCATCTCTCTCTCGCAACCGAGTAACCCGAGCCTCCCTCGAGCAACCGAGCAGCCGCAGCTTCTCCAGAGCAGCTCTCCGCCTCCCCCTCGCCATTCCCGAGCTCAACCCACCGCGCCACCGTGGCCCCCATCTCCGGTAAGTGGAACCCGAGACCACCCGCCGCGGCCGATCTCTTTCCCATCTCCTTTCCCCTAGTTTCCGAGCAACCTCGAGTGACCCCTCCTTCTGCGGAACCTCCCCGCCTCCTCCATTCCCTCCCCGAGCCCGGCAAACCCCCACCGCCGCCTCCTCCTTCTCCGGCGAGCTCACCCGAGCCGCCCCTCCTGATGCCAGCCCAATCCCCCTCGGCACCACCTCCTATTTTCTTTGAAAATGAAATCCCCGCCACCTGCTGAAGCTCCTGGACCAACCAATTTTGCCCCGGCGAGCTCCCCGGTGGCCAATCGCTTCCCGCCGCCGCCGGCCATGCCCCTCCCCTATTTCCCGTCGCCCCTGCCCCTTTGCCCCTCTGCCTGAACAGGCCGCCGGCCACATCTCCTTAGCAGGCCAGCCCACTCAGCCTCTTTTCTTTGTTTCTTCTTTTTCTTTAATTCCAGCAGGCCGAGCCCCATAGCCCATCCCGAGTGAGCCCATTTAGGTTTAGATTTTCTGTGAGCCCTAAGCCCTGTCCAGCCCAAACCCAAGCCTAGATCCAAAGCCCTAACCCAGTCCAATCCAACCCTAGCCCATTTTCAAGCCCAACCCGAGAGCCCTATTGGGCCCAATACCTTCGCGGGCCCGGGCCCGACAAACCCTAAAATCACCATAATATACCGTTTCGATCGTTTCGATGATGCGGTTCCATTTCTGATATCCATTGATCCAAATTCTCACTTGTTAATGTCCAAAACCCACAAAAACTCCTACAACTCATAATCTGGCTTTTCGTCTGAAAACCCTAACTCCGACCCCTACCTTTCCTTCAACCTCCCGACATCCCGGGTTCAATCCCGCACACCTCCACACCTTATTTTCAGTATTATTTTCAATTAATATGTATTTTGCTCCCAGCTTGCATTCGTCAAGCCCGGACTTATGTGTGTGTATGTTTGTTTGGATTTTATTGCAACTAGGGAACGATAGTAGCGAACCGACTCCCAAGCAGGAACCTGACGGTAAAGACCTTCGTGAGGACAACGACCCGAACGACTACAGTGCAGTAGGCAAGTCACATTCCTTTGTCCATGTTGATCCCAATTGCCTGCTACTTATTGTATTAATAGCTTAGTAATTATTTTCTGCATGCTAATTTAGTACCGTGATATTTTCGAATGACATGATGCGTAGTTAATATCTACCACCCCCACAGCCCAGTCAATTTTTGCAGGCCATATTCACCTCGAAAACCCTAGGTGAAAATAAATACTATCAGTATCCTTCACCGGCGTTAGAACTCAGGCTAGCTAAAGCTTAGGGATAATTATTAACCCTAGCCAAACTCGGAGAATGTGGTTTCTTGAAAGGAAATTGCCAACGATAGGGGATAGAGAAGATGGGGCCTTTCACGTGTTGATCGTGCCGCCATGCCCTAGTCGTGGAGTAAGGGAAATCGGGAGGATTTCCTTACTCAGGGCAGATAAGGACACAACCCTTGTGCGTAGTGAAAAACATAAGAATTGCTCAACCACATGTTCGACTCGTCGAACTTGGCCTAGTAAGTCTGCTCTACCCGCTGAACTTCTACAGAACTGGCTTGCCATCTCTCTTCTCTGGGAGGCCCGCAAAAGCAAATATGGTGATAGGCTACTTGGTAGGAATCACAACTGGAACTCACTCGACTCCCGAACCGCGTAGTCGACATTGGCCCGTCGGCTCTCGGGAGGGCGAGTGATGAAAGTTCCTGGGTAGAAACTTCAAAAGATAGAGCAAATAAAAAGCCTTGATAGCTACCTCTGTCGACACACTGACGGAAGTGTGTAAGTCTCGAGTGACAATAAGAGGTATAGATATCATGTGGATAAAGCTGAGCAACTCTGCAGAGTCATATCAAATGGTATTCGAATACGCCGTGTTCCCGGTCAATGGAACTGTGTTTAGAGGTGATTCTCGCCACGAAGCACAAGTAGATTTTTGAAATGGTTGTTTGAACTTGTCGTTAACCCGGCAGGGTTAATTAAACTCAACACTTTGTCTTAAAACTATTTTAACGGAGAAGGTTTGAACTACTAAGGCGAAGTAGGACTATGCATCCACCAGATGATATAACCCTATACCCCTCCTTTGAAATCCCATGCATGTAGTTATGTAGAATAATTTCCCGATGTGGCTTGCTGAGTACGTTGCGTACTCATTACTGCACAATTCACATCAGATGCGCAGGACTATGAAGAGGGCCCTTACGAAGAGGAATGTTTCGATGCAGACGATTACGAATTCTAGGTCTTATCCGCTGTCGACGTACAAACGCCGGTATCGGTGGTCCGGAAGGACCCCCTTTGGGATTCGGCCGGGGAGGCGCAGTTCTACGGAGTTAATTATTCTACATAACTACATGCATTCTAGGGGAAAGGAGATGGGAAAGAGATCGGCGGCGGCGGGTGGTCTTGGGTTCCACTTACCGGAGATGGGGAATGGCGAGGGGGAGGCAAGAGAGCTGCTCTGGAGAAGCTGCGGGTGCTCGGTTGCTCGAGGGAGGCTTGGGTTACTCGGTTGCGAGAGAGAGATGGAGGAGAGGAGCTCGGGAGGTGGAGTGGCCGAGGAAAGGGGGGGGGAGATGGCCGGCGCTTGGCTTTTATAGAGGAGCGGGTGGCGCGGTCGGGAGCTCATTGCTCGAGGTGGCCGGACTTGTGGCGCCGGCGAGGACTGCGTGGCGTGCGGGCGGGAGCTCGAAGCCATGCATCGGTGAGGTGGCGCGAGTGGAGGGGCAGAGCGGCAGAAGTCCAGCGATGTGTGGCTTGCCTCGGGCGTCGGCAACGGCGGGGTGGGCCCCGGCTGGCTCCGGTGCCGAGGTCTGACGGCGCGGCATCGCTGCTGGTTCCTCGGGCGACGCGGCGACGGCGACAGGACAAGGGCGGCGGTCGGGAGGAGGGAGAAGGAGATGGTGGGCTGGGGAAGGAAACGGGCTGAGGGAGAAGAGAAGAAATCGGTCCAGCTGAGGATTTCGAATTTTTCAAACTTTTCAAAATTTTGCAAAATTTTGGTTTTGTCGCACAAATCGTCCTCCCCAACTCCGGCCATCCCTCGCTAGGTTGATGCCGAGCGGTCTGGTGAGCGGCAAGCCAATTAACTGATATCTACTGGTTCCTGACGTTATGATGAATCCCCCTGACCATTTCCCCTCCGCTTTATGCATACGGGGAATGTCCGTCACCATGGAGCTCGCTTTTGTCATGGTTGTCGCTGCCGTCGACCGCACTACCGTTCATTTTCGTCCAACCCGACCTCTCTACCGTGCAAGACAAGAACACGTATGCATGTCTCAGTTTTACCATTCTTCAAGTCCCTGACCATACCGCTGGTTCGCCGCTGCGCCGGCGAGTGCAACGCTATGAGGTCGGCATGCACGCGCTTGCTGTAGAGCCAAGTAGAGTTACTGCTGCTGGCTATGTACATGCATGTTCATGTGTTGCTACTATCGTAGCTTGTTTGTCTCCGCCTAGTAGCCCTCATATCAGAAGGTTCAAGCTGTTAACCAATTGCTAAGCTAACAAGTTAGTAATTAGTTGCAGGTTTCGGTCTGTAGGTCCCGGCTGCACTAACATCAGAATAAAACCCCTAGTGTACCACTACATCAAGTAAGGTTGGTGATTAGTAGTTAACCAGGAAAATTAAAATTTTGCTAATCCAGTCCCACACTGTCGAGTAGGCCCTTTTTTTTTCAGTTATTCAAT
Source organism: Stipa capillata (assembly GCA_019208055.1). NCBI lineage: Eukaryota > Viridiplantae > Streptophyta > Magnoliopsida > Poales > Poaceae > Stipa > Stipa capillata. The sequence continues at coordinate 33,234 of JAGXJF010000950.1, read as the reverse complement.
CTTGGACCCATATCAGGATGAACCATTAGCACTCAGTTAAGTTAATTTGTTAATTAGTATCTAATAGAATATTAGAAGTTGAGTAATCAGTAGCTAAGAATCAGGTAGTGCTTAAAAAAAATTTTGTTAGCTTGATAAGCTTCTAATCTGTGGACACCACATTTCAGCCTCTATGTGTAGATTAGTTTGAGTATAAAAATATTTCCTCTCTGTTTAATTAAATTATTAAATCATAAAAATCTAGAAAAGGCTGAAACTTACAAGAATCATAGAAAATTCATACCAACTTCAAATGAGATAACATTTATATATAAATTTATGGTTTGACATGTACTATTTAATGGTATAACTTTCATGCATATCTGTTGTGGTAGAAAATTCTAAAATTATTGCTATGCTAATAAACCCTAAAATTAACATATAGAACTTAGAGAATTCATAACTTCAATTTTAGGACTCTAAATTGAGTCAAACCAATTGCATTATATTTATAATTTCATTTTACATGTTCTAGAATGTTCTAGGATGCATTTAATTCATCATTTTGCATTTCAAGTTTCTGTTATTGATTTATTCTCTCTTTTCTGCTTTCTGATTAGTTTTCACTTCTCATCGGTAGAGGCCGACAACGAGGCGTACTATAAAACGGGTCCTTCTCAGGTTGTGGAGTGTGACACTTGAGGCAAGTAGGTATGTTAAATTTTGCAGTGCATTTGCTTATGTTTTATTTATGCATGATTGTATGCTTGTGTAATTGATTATACTTATGAATGGATTTCATAGCATGATAGGAGTTGTTTGCCAATCATGACAAGTAAGGTTATGACATTAATTTTGACTAACCAAATGTGTAATCTAATAAGTGAAATGTGAGAACGAGAACTGAGCCCAACTGATGAATCGGCATGTGTGTAGCCTAATCAATATTAGTGAGTTGGATCTTTCTTTCACCCATGGCGAGAGTGTTAGCAATGAAATTGGATAGTAATAGTTGGCCAACCATGAACTAACAACCCACAGGAACACTTACCATTTGAGATCTCGATGGTATAACCCTATCCCAACTCTACATTAGAGTGGGGACTTGGCTTGTGTAACCCTATCACGAAGTTTCTTTAAGTTGGAAATGACTTAAAGGTGTTGAAGTAAAAAATTTAGTGGTGGTTTCCACTTATGTTCAGATTTGAAACGTTGGATAATTAATTGGTGAATCCAGTGGTTAACTTGATTTAATTGGTTGCATACTTTACTTTCATGTCTATCATGCTATGTTAACTTAAATGTGAAATTACTTATGTAGTAATTTAATTTTTATCTCATATCATGCTTATGCCAATTGGAATGAGATGATTAAGTCTGGCAAGTATAAAAATACTCATTGGAATTTCATTCCTCAAAAATTTGATAGATGATCCTAGTGTAGACGAATACTATGATCCCAACCATGTTGACAGTAATGCGTAGTTTTCTCGGTTTGCTTGGTTAATCTTGTGAATTATGCGGCTTTTGTGAGATGTGACGGCTACCATATCAAGTATTTATGTTTATTTTCGTTGATGAACCGTTGTATCTTTTGGATCTCTCGTGTTTTATGTTTATTTTCGCTGCTGAACCATTGTATCTTTTGGATCTCTCGTGTTTTATGTTTATTTTCGCTGTTGATCGTTGTATCTTTTGAATCTCTCATGACCCTAGAGTTGCTTTGCTTGTAATCTATTTACTACTCCTATATATAAGATGAGGATTATGCATCTGTAATTCTCCATTGCAGAGTTTTGTTGTGATACCTTGTTATAACTCATGCACATTCGTCCTATGTGTATTTCCTTGAATCATTCTTGTATGTGTGAAGATTTGTCGATTTTGGAGTTTGAGGCCCCATCCACTCGACCGTTTCTTGTAACACAGAGTGTGATAGAGGAGATCTTCTTGCTTAAGCTGCACCCGACCGTTTCTCATAACACTGGGTGTTGAGGAGTAAGAATCCTGCGGCAGCCTGAGTTATCCTTCATTGATCTACTCCGCCCGACCGTTTCTCGTAACATTAGGTGTGATCGAGATCAATGATTTAACCAATTCCAAAACGATTGAACTCCTCTCATACAAGCTTAAGTCCGGGGCCGTGAGAATGTTATTTTTGATAAGAAACCATTTTATCATCCTATAGGTGATCTGAGGTGTGATAGTTTTTCACGATCCTAGACGCCCTTATAGAAATTGGGGCTCGTAGATAGTATGGTCAAGAGAAGACAATTGGAGACCATTGTATAGTTCTTCTCTACTAGTTAATGGTGCACCGAACGACTTAGCGATGAATGAGATGTCCTGCCATTTATTTCACTCATTTGGTTTTATGGATGTTTTGTTAGCATAAGGGCTCCACTCTCTTTTGGTTGAGATTATGTAATAATGTGAGTAGTTAGGGCTGTATGCATTGGTTTGATACAGAGGTTGAAAAATCAATAAAATCTCTTCTGAATATAAAATATTCTGTAATAGAAAAGAAATAGAAACCTAAATTTGAGTCTACTAGAACTTGAACCCTGTGGCTCACTTTCTGTGTTGTTATATTATTTATCAGTTATCGTGGCATATGTGTTATAGAGTACATCTAACATCCGTGCTGAGAGAAAAAGGTACTTTGTTGCAAAAGTCGGAGAGGTGGGTGCCTGGGAGGCAGTTGGTGACTCACTGCGTGTTGCTGACTTCAGATATGTTGAGTTGCCGTTAGCTGGGTTCATGATCAAAAGGTGCTTCCTAGATGAGAAATATTGGTAACTCTAAATTATAGGTGGAGCAACATTTACCAGCAAAAATGTTTGTTTCTTCTATATTTCATATAACTCTACGCTTGCAATTTGTTAATTAATTGCCTTTTCTACCAAAATATTCTGAATTAGCTCCCAAATATCAGTGTCAGTCTGCCCAGTTTGGTACTGCACTGCTAAAGCCATTTCCACGTCAGATGACAAAATCACTAAAATTCAGCAAAGAATCCGACCTAATGTAACAGGGGATGTTCATCCTGGAGTCCAAAACTCCAGATCCCATCGATCTCCCATATTCATAATTGAAAATTAATAAAAACAAAACTCACAACATTCACGCGCAACACACACAGAAGCTGTTCTTCCCATCCCAGAACAACAAAAAAGAAATTAAGAACTTAAAAAATGAAAATGTTACAGATGCTTTCAGTTCTAATCCTACAACCATACTAGTATTACGATGTTGTAAATGTATGGTTATGTTTTCTTCTCAAGGGCAAAATGGCATGCCTTCCTTTTCCCTGTGACTAGGGATGGCGAAGTGCCTGAGCCTGCCAACCTCCTCCTTGAGGTACCCTTCGCACAGGAACGCCTTGGAGAAGCTGTCCTCAACCGTCCTGTCCACGTCGTGCACCATCACGTCCGTCTCGCCGCTCCCCGGCCGCCGCGCCCGCGCCGCATCCGGCCATGTATATCGCGCCGCCCATCCTCCCCGGCGCCTCCGGCACCCACCCCGACGGCGCGTCCACCATGATCACGTCCCACTCCGTCTCGTAGAACGCTGCCGGCAGTCCAAGCATGGCGAGCTTGCACGGCGAACGCTCGAAATGGTCCGGCGAGAGTGAATCCTTGGTCGCCGGGGAGGTGGTGCAGTCCGGGGAGCCGCGGAGGCCCAGGAGCTCGTCGGCGTCGGCGAGCGTGGTGCGGTAGGCGACCTGGTGGAGCTCGAGGCCGAGGCCCGGTGTGGCGGGCGCTGACTTCGGTGATCAGGGCGGCGTCCTCCTCGAGGAAGGCGGTGCGGCCGCCGTGGTTGAGCACCGCCCAGAGCGCGCTATCGTGGCCGAGGCCGCCGAACACCAGGAGGTTGCACGGTGCGCGCCGCGCCAGGCACGCGCGCGGCCACCGCGACCTCGGCCGCCGTCTGCTGCGGCGTCGCGTTGGCCGTCGCGTAGTGGACCAGCACCTCGGCGACGGGCGACGGCAGCTTCGTGCACTCGTGCTGCTGCTGCTGCTGCGTGTTGCGGTGGACAGCCACGGGCGGGGAGGCGGAGGCGACGCCTGGCGATCTGGCGTGCGAGGCGGAGAGAGTGCGGAGGGTGAGGAGGAGGAGGCAGGCCGCGGCGGAGGCGGCGGCGAGGAGGAGGACGCGGCGGAGGGTGACGTGGTGCCTGAGCTTGGCCTTCGCGGAGACGAGGTGGTTCTTGAGCTTAGCCTTGCGCGCGAGCGTGGGCTCGTCATTGTGTACGCTGTGTGAACGCTCGTTTTGTGCAACGTTGCACTAGTTATGTGTTTTGGCCATTTGGTCGTATAAATTCTTGTGCGGTGGGATGGCAATGCGATGCAAATTGCAATGGTTTGGTTTGGTGATGCTTCAAAGATCAGCAAGGCAGGGTAGTCAGTGCACGTATGGGAGAGGGTGATTGAGACTAGGCACCTAAAGTTTGGTGTGTGTTTGTTAGATCCCATCTCCGTTGGGGTGTTTATTGGATTTGATTTGAAGATAGAGATCACTGCTTGCTAGTGTGAGGAAATTAGAGATGTGTTGCAAAGTAAAGGAAGACAAATTAAATGAATCAAAGATCAATTCAAGTTATCGTTAATGCGTGTGTAGTCCAAGAAGACAAATTAAAAGCTCTTGACGGTGCATTGCCGATAATTTCGTCGACATCTTTTCTTACAGCGGCCTGCTACGCTTACGTAAGACACTTTACTTACTTATATTGAACGGCAAAGCTCTTGATTTTTGGGAGAAAAACAATATTCGTCAGTACCAAATTACCGCTTGGGCTATAATCTTGCTCAGCCATGTACCGTGGCGGTACGTGGTGGGCTGACCCTAGGCTAGCTCACTTCCAAGCTGCTCGCATCTTCTTCTTCCCCATCTTGTCCGACGACTCACTTCCCATCCGTCTCGCATCTTCTTCATTTCTTATCTTCCCCTGTGAGCCATGATCAATGTTGACGAGCTCCGAACAGCTTTGCCCCTCCCTCGCCTTCAACTCGGACACGAAAAGGGATCCTCTGACGTGGCCGAAGGCACGTCACTGCCGTGCCTTCCTTCGATCACTGCCTTGATGTACTGTAGCAATTAATGTATAAGGTACTGTAGCAAGAACCAACTACTACTGTAGCACTATTCACGAAGAAAAGTTAGGCTACTGTAGCTTCTCTCACTTGCCTTCAGCACGTCAGAGAATCCGCCTCCCTCGGATACACATGGCCGGCAACGCTAGTGCCATTCTCACCTGCCCAACCTAATAATCGGTTGCAGAAGTACGTTGTTGCCTTGCCGTACCGTTGGGACGCTAGCTAGCAGCCCCTCCCCCTCCTCTGTAGAGCCGAGAGACATCAGAGAATCCATTAGAGCACTCACCCGTCGCTAAAGCAAAGCAAGAGGGTCACAATCCACAGTGTCTATGATGGACGTGCCCCCTCACCACATACACCCACTCACCAACTACATACACGTACCCACCAACTTAACCCCCCTAGGTCTGGTTACTCGTTATGCATGCGAGAGAGTAAATGAAAGTACAATAGCTAGCGCCTCTTCCAATGACAGATCTGGAGGCGAGAGGGAAGGCAAAGGGCCATCCTTGTTCACGCGTGCAGGATAATAGCTACTCTACCTGAGTGGTTATTGTTTTCTGTGGCTATACATGTACTCCTACACGTATATAGATAATATCTTGTAAAAGAAAATATTACCCATACACGGGGAAGACCAAGTATAGTGAACAAATGTGTCATGTATTATAATTATGTGAGGCCCAAACTATCAAACATATAATATTTCCTCTGTGTCATAATGTAGGTTATTTCAAAATTTGTACTAGTCAGACATTTTTTGTTTTAATCATTAATATATATAAAATATCAACATCTGCAACATTATATTAATATTGTTAGATCTGTTATGAAATATACTTCCATAACGTGTATTTTATTTATTTGAAGCACCATATCTATATTTTATATATTACCTAAACAGTTATAACCTACTAACTAATTTTTTTTCGCCCTCACAGCCTTCCACGTCACCCTACTTTCTTCTAACCATTGTTTTCGTGTTGTGTGTTTCGGATTTATCAATAGATCTGGATATTATCTTTTTCTTGGGCTGCTTGCACGATGTTCGTGGCTGAGCGACCCAGCCTATCTATTCCTCTAAAATTGTACTAATAAAAGGGAACATAACTTTGTTTCTCTTCTCCGATTCGCTTCCTCTCCTCCATTATTTCCCCTTCCCCTCTACATTCTCCTCCACCGTGACTGCTCTTCCCGCCTCTCGAGCTAGACAAGGGGAGCCGCCTCCACTTCAGCCATCTCGCTGGACATCCTCCTCAAGTGCGACACTTCATCGCCTAGGCCACTTCCTCCTCCCGGTGCACTCGCTGCATTCCAGACTGAGACCTCCCCTATCTCATTTATGGTGTCCTTCGGCTTTGAGATCTCCACGGTCTCCCCTCTGCTGCTGGCCTCCCTACCCTTGCCTGTAGCGTCACGACAATGACATCATCGACGACCACCACTCTTGAATCTACATCACCATTTGCAAGAGGGGTCACTGCATCCACCAGTCAATATTCATGGCTTTATTGTCCTCTCTATCTCGATCACATCCGTCTGTTCTCTCATCCCTGTCTTCATTCAGATTTTAGTTGCTTTCCCCTATTATATCGTATTAGTGTTGTAGCCATGTTCTCAAGAATACAGATGTCAACCGCAAGATGGAGCACTGTACCTACCAATTGCGATTGATGGCTTTCATTCTCATCTCTTGATGCCTCTCAGTCCCCTTTCCTATCTCTCCATACAAATTACAGTAGTTTTCCCCTTTTGTCTTAGTGTTATCATGTTGCATTTGCTTAAGAATACATATATGCCCTAATTATATTGTCTCAGTGTTATCATGTTGCATTTGCTTAAGAATACATATATGGCTGATTGAAATGAACCAGCTATGTCTACATGCTTCCATGTGCGAAAATATCTATTTTTTGTTCCTACAATCTATGCTTAATTATCAACTTAGTTATCTTTAAAGATTCTTAGTTTTAGGATGATTTGGTAGGTTTGGGCCTGAATGCTTTATCTACTTGTGCTTAATAGTAATACAGGGGCAAATATTCTTTAGGGTCACAGGTGTTTGACGAGACAACCAACACAATTTGTTTAATAGCATATTCCATGGGAAATGTAGTAGGAAGGGAGATGCCCACGGCATCACTAACTTCTATTTATTTTTTGAACCACATTAATTCTTATTCCCACAACATTTAGGGCCCGTTTGGATTCTAGGAATTTTACAGGAAAGTTTGAGGAAACAGTATTCCATAGCAATGAACCTTGTATACCCCCTTTGGAACATAGGATTGCACACAGGAAATCCATAGGATCGGAATTCACTTCCCTTGATTTTGTAGGAATTCCACGGGATTGTAAACATCCACTCCAATCTCATTTTTTCGCTGGCTCACGTAAGACCGAGGCATAGTCATGCTACTCCATGGGCACAGGCGAAGTCAAACTCGTTAGGTTCAAGCTCTGCCACTACCAATGAAGGCAGGATGAAGCCAAAAGTAGATTGGAGGTGCAAGTTACATTAAAAAAATGGAATCATAGTGATGAGATGAGTTGAGACGTCGCGGTGTGGCGAGTGGGGATGCACTGTGACACTTCGACGACAAGTGGTGGCGGCCGGAGATGGGAACGAAGGTGACGACAACACTGTTACAGTGGTGAGGCAAGACATCGAGATTGGGGAAAAAAAGTGGATGTGGACGTGGAGGTGGTGCTGTGGGTGAGAGACATCAACGGAAAACTGACCAAAGGCCTCCGTAATGTCGATCTAGTGTTGTGTCGATGAGGCAATGGGGAGAAATTGGCAGAAGAATGAGCCCACCACCGTCGTTGCTCAACACTTAGGGTACTTCGGTAACACAACAGCAACGTCGCCCGCCTTCTCCGGCCAAGTGCCCATGTTCTTGAGGCATTTCAGCAGAGAAGGCAATTGTCTTGCCTCCATGATGCGTTCTTTGGTGAGGTTGAGTGGATTAGAATGACTAGACTGTGAGTGGATAAGAACATCACGGGTCTTGAGTTTTGACTCACAGGTAGGACCACCAGTTTGGTAGCCCATAGGTTAGTGAATGAGAGCAAAACAACATAAATTAGTAAAAGAAAAGAAATATTGACTGGTTGGTTAAAATGGGATATATTATTCACTCCTAAAATTCCTCCACTCATTCCTCTATTTTCCATTTCTTGCGTTCCAAACAGCAACTTGAAAATTTGAAATGTTCTCTAATCCTCTGTTTTCCACATGAAGTCCTTTCTTGTTCCTATGTTTTTTCTATTCTTCTGTTTTTTCTATCTTGTGTTCCACAGACCTTAGATGTTTGGGATTAAGATGACTAAATTTAGTACAAGGCTATTTCTTGAAGTTACTATAGTAAATGAAGGTATATTTTCTTTTTTTTTAAATGATGGCAATGCACTTCACCTTTTTTAATGGGGTGTGCACTAGCAAGTCTCCTGGCTTACGGTCGCAATTCTACAGCTCAAGAGTGTTTTTATTTATCATTTCCCCTCTTATTTGTTTTTGTGGTTTCCTGATTGCCTCTTTTTAATTTTTAACCAATTTTTATTTCATTCTTTTAGGACTATATTATGCTTATCCTGCACTAATTAGATACTTCTATGTTAAACCTCATGTTCACTATGAAGAAAGCCAAAATTATCTCTTTAGTAGGGCTAATCCATGTTTATTTCTCAATTTTTTGATTGTATGATCTTGCTATAATCGCCATACAAAGCAACTAGGTATGCCATGTTATCTCTCCAAAATGTACAAACCCATTTGTAATTATCAAATTACTGATTCAGATGTGCAACAAGTCTCATGATCTTATAGCAATTCAGTTTTAATGTATTTGCTGGCTCATAATTGCATTTTTTTTTCCTTTAACTTTTGCCCTGCTCAACCTACAGATTTGGTGAACATGCAGCACCATCATTCTTGCAGCTACGAGTTTAGGAGATAAGGGTGCATATTTTGGGCCCATGAGATAAAAACAGCTGCCACTTTAGCTACTCTAATTTGTACAATTAGTCTCCGAAATTGCTGCACAAATATGTTGCGCATTCAGATTTACTATGCCCTTTATCTTCAGAGCTATCATTTTATTGCCTTATTTTGGTTCAGACCTGCACATAGTTTGTTTTGCATGATTTAGGTTCCTTGATTGTTCTTTTCTTTTATGGATCTCCAAAAATTCTTCTTGGATCTGTAGTTTCCTACAAAGCTCAAATGAATTTAACACTCTTGATCTCAATGTTCACATGTTGAACAATTGGACAAGGGTTTTTGTCGGTTGGCATGCCTTACATCATTATCCTCACTAAAATTCTACATTGTTCTCTTTCTTATTGTAAGTCACATTGTAGTCTACTTCAAAGTAGCTTTCTTCCTTACTATAAAAGACATTGTAATATCCATCAAATCAGCTGAATGAACTACATACTGCAGTTTTGGTAGTTTTACAACATTTGAATTGAGCAAAATGTATGTTAGAGATAACTTTTTTGTGCATGTGCTTACATGTGTCATTTCAATGAATATCCATAAACCATCACCCCTCTATTTTGTCTTACATATCTCCAAATCATTGTTAGATTTCCTTCCTGCCGCAGCGTGCAGGGTATCCTCTATTACTCATAGGCACCCTCATTTTAATCCGCACCCCTCCACCTTTCCCAATCCGCCCAATACTCCTCATCAAAACTCCAGTAAGTTCCTTGAATAGTTCAGTATGATTTGGGATGTTCTCCCACCAATCATTTAGACACAAACGTAGTATCTTGATATGATACATGTCTTAATAACTACATTTATAATTCTTCATGAGCCACATGGCTCGTATTCGGTTTGCCAAGCATAAAGCTTGGTCATGTGTTTTGTAGTGCTTTTCTACAAAAATGAAATGGTTATGGGATATAATTATGTCCCGTAGTATTTCCCATCAATGGATACCGTTTAACTTTCCTTACTTCGATTCATCGTAAGTGTCAAATTAGGTACATAGCAATGATGTTGAGATCCCCTCAACTTGCGTTAAGTCGTTTCTCAATGTTTTGCTTAATGCATGTTGAGTCTAGATCCACTTCTAATTGACACAGTGTATTCATGGGGTTTGTATATTCTTGGACCTTTAATTACATTTTAGGTATAAGCAGATCATCTAGATGTGTCAAATTACTATGAGTAATCCTCAAACCATATGTCCTATACCCAAAGGTACTCCATTTCGGACAAATGCTAGTGATTGCATTATCCATGTAGTGCACTTCTAGTACTGCATCTCCAGATGCGTGGATAACCAAATCAATTGATTTCATGCGTATGTGGCGGGCATGCGGCGTCGTGGCCCACGGCTATGCAGGGCCACACGTTTGTACGTGGACACGAATTTTATAGTGCAATCATCAATTTCTAGTTGCAATTAGCACAATCTTATGGGCATTATAACAGCGACTTCAGTTGGCACGGTGGCATAAGGATTTTGCATCATAAAAATGTGATCTATACAAATACAAGATTTGAAGCAAGAATGTGAAACCATGTCGAAAAAAATAATCTAGAGTAGATACAAATCATTCTACTAGGTATGGTGATATTTTCATGTGTGATTACCTTTTCAACCGTGTAAAGAGGACCTATGATTATGTCCAGCGAGAGCTTCGTGCTAACGTGTTGGTTAACCACTGGCGGGAAGTCCGGTCCAATGGTCGAGTCTTAAATGAATAAGCACCCATATATAAGCAGTGGTAAATGAGATCTAAGGTGTAGGAGTAATCTTTTGTTATTACTCTTATCGACATATAATGAATGAGTACTTATATATATATATATATATATATATATATATATATACGGCAGCGCTAATCTGCTCGTGAGCGCAGAATAGCTTATTCTGCGCTCCGGCCGAAACGCGCCAGACCGAGCCAGCCACGCGGAACAGTAATTTTATGTGTATCGAGTAGTAATTTTCGGACGGGATTTTACTGCTGAGATTTTAGCGTGACTCAGAATTACTACATTTTGCGATAGATTTTACGATATCTTATACACAACTTTACTGCCTCGCGTGCATCTCGACTGTGAAAACCTTCTGAGTTTAGCAACTTTCTACTACCTTTTGTGATAGATTTTACGACATCCTATACACAACTTTACTATCTCACGCACATCTTGACAGTAAAAAAATTCTAAGTCACGCGCAGTCCGTTTTATAATTGAATAATAAATAACGAGGTGGTGAGATTTGAACCGTGGACCTAATACATGTTACTCTTCTCTTCTAACCAACTAGACTATGCAAATGACTGTGAATAAACAGAAGAAATATTTCTATTATAGAAGAAATATTCCCCTAATCCGTTTTAGTTGAAAAAATAAGGACGAGGCGGGATTTGAACCCTGGACCTCACGCATGTTGCTCTTCTCTACTAACCAACTGGGCTACACAAGTGATTGTGAACAAATGGAAGAAATATTTCCTTTCTATTATAGAACGATCAGACATGCAGTAAAATGATGGCCGCGAGATCGTAATATCGTGTACATATAATCATAATTTTGCGACACGCTTTATACAAAAATTACTACAGTCCTGAGTTTTACGCTGACACATGTTGTTTTACTACTCGAAAGACATAAAATTACCGTATTTTACATGTGAAGTTACATGACTGTGAGCGATCTGTTCGACAGTAATATAGTTCGATGGATTTACTATATCTACTGAATAGTTTTACGGTCAGTGGTGAAAAGGTGGGACGTGGTGGGTTTAGGCTGGCTGGCTCGGTCGGTTGGCCAGCGTGTAGAATAGTTATTCTACTCTCAGCTGTAGATTAGGGAATCTATATATATATATATATATAGATTCCCTAATCTACAGCTGAGAGTAGAATAACTAACCTGCGCGCTGGACCACCGACCGAGTCAGCCAGCCCAGACCCACCACGTCCCTCCTTGATTCACGTCCACTTCAGTACTGACCGTAAAACTATTCAGTAGATATAGTAAATCTGTCCAACTATATTACTGTCGAACAGATCCCTCACAGTCACGTAAGTTCACATGTAAAATATGGTAATTTTATGTCTGTCGAGTAGTAAAAACACATGTGTCATCGTAAAGTTCAGGCTGTAGTAAATTTTATATAAGGCGTGTCATAAAATTACTATTATGCGTACATGGTATTACGATCTCGCGGCCATCATTTACTGCATGTCTAATTATTCCATACTAGAAAGGAAATATTTCTTCTGTTTGTTCACAATCACTTGCATAGCTGAGGTGGTCAGTAGAGAAGAGTAACATGCACGAGGTCTAGGGTTCGAATCCCGCTCCGTCCTTATTTTTTCAATTAAAACAAATTAGGGGATTATGTCTTCTATAATAGAAATATTTCTTCTATTTATTCGTAATCACTTGCATAGTCTAGTTGGTTAAAAAAAAGAGCAACGTGCATGAGGTCCATGGTTCGAATCTCACTACCTCCTTATTTATTGAATTAAAACGGACTGTGCGTGACCGTGGAAGTGCTGCCAAAAAGTCGTAAAACTTAAAAAAAATTTACTGTCGAAATGCGCGCGAGATAGTAAAGTTATGTATAGGATGTCGTAAAATCTATCACAAAATGTAGTAACAAGTCGTCAAACAACTCAGAAGTATTTTACGGTCGGGATGCACGCGAGGCAGTAAAGTTGTGTACAAGATATAGTAAAATATGTCGCAAAATGTAGTAATTTTGAGTCACACTAAAATCTCAGCAGTAAAATCTCAGCAGTAAACTTACCGTTCGACAGACATAAAATTATTGTCAAATTTAGACAGGAGTGGGTTTAGACGCTCGGGTGGCCTGGCTGGCTCGGGTTTGGTGCGTTTCGGCCGGAGCGCAGAATACGCTCACGCGCATATTAGCGCTGCCGTGTATATATATATATATATATATATATATATATATATATATATAAAAGTAGTGGGAAACTCCTAAACAGGTGCCACTTCGACACGAAGGTTTCCCGGTATTCTTAATCTCAACGCCTTCCTTCGCCGGCATGCCTCCGCTCGGCCTACTCTGCTTCATTGCCCTTTGGATACTTGCTCTCTCCCATTATTTCTCCCTACGTCTCCTCCCATGGCACGACCGCCTCCTGCAACCGATGCTACCTCATTCTCCTCTCCGTAGGCTCGCCGGAGTTCTCGGCCGTCGCCGCACCGTAGGTGCTCAAGTTGGAGCTGCACCATCCTGGCCTCTCGTGTTTGCTCCTGCCGCGAGCTCCGCATGCACATCCACATCCGTGCCCTGGCCTTGCTGCAGCGGCCGCCTGATGCGAGCTCCGCACAACCAGCGATATTGGCGAGGCGCTTGACGGACGTCGTCTCCCCCGTGCGCCCTCGACAATCCTTCTGTTCGCCGTCTGTCGCGCTTGGTTACAGCGGTGCTCTCGATCTCCACCCGTCTCCATCCTTTCCAAAGGCCTCATACAGCGGCTGCATGCCAAGGTGCAAAACCCCAATCATCACGAGGTAGGTAACGATTCCCAATCAGTACGATACATTTTGATCTGCCAAACTATTGTTGAGCATCAGATAAATTGGGAGAATAACTGTACTGCAAGAGGAGATTCACACGATGTGCTCTGCTGCAGGAAGGAACCATTGCTCTGTGGAAGTTCACGTTTCAGTTAAGTCCATTAATTAAGGTTAACTGCATCCAATTATGCTTTGGAATCCAGTCTGATAGGAAAGAGGAGCTTGCGAGTATTGAGGCTATAGGTGGAAGGACATCGATTGGAATGGTTCTCACATCTCTAGTATACTCGCGATGTCACGGTTAATTGGCTGGTCTTATGCTTTTGCAATCCTGAGGTAAGGTTACTGGATAGACTAAATTATTGATGATTCGAAGAAAGCTGAGATGCAAAGCATGGAATGAGATTAAGGCTTAAACGCCTAAGAAGTAATTGTTTACTTCTGGCCAATTAGAAACAAAAGTTTGCCTAACCCAAATGGTATTTTTGAAGAACGAGCTTTTTTTAGAAGGATTGAAAATGAGCTCTAGGAGGCACTTAGTAACTCTAGGAGCCATCCCTTTGTAAGCCAGGACGAACAAACTTTTTTAGATCCTTCTTGTTATTTTCCCCTTTATTTCACACTGATTTTACCTTTCTCCCCTGTAACTTTTTGCTTGCACGAGTGGTCATTACGCTAAGCATGGGTGAGTTACTATCTGACCAATAGATGTACAGGTTCTGTTCTTTTGTTCTTCAGCAAGAAAGCATTTCCAATGCAGAAGTGTTTCACTTTCACTGTATAAGATAAGAATAGAAATCAGGATTGGATTCAATAGAAATCATTATCAAGCCACAGATGATCCCCCTCTTCCTTGCCGCTTGCAGATGCCAAAATAGAATTGGTTTCGTTTGCCTGTATCTGTTTGATGCTTGATGCCGGTTTTGGCCTTTGTGCGAGAGGCAAAGCGGATATGGCGATATGGATGGTATGCTCATGCGGATAATTGTCTTCATTCTTATCTTTCTTTTATGTCAGATTTTTTTCCTTCATCTTCATCTGTATTAGCAGACTATTATGCTTCAGCTATTGAAGGTTTCAAACCATTCATTATTATGTGTTAGATTAGCACATGAGACTAATCGATTTCTTCTGCTCTTTTTGAGCGGTGCTATTTTCAGTACCAAAAAGTACCATTGAAGTAAACATGCATGCCTCAGGGCAGCTTGAGGTTGTGGATCATCCATTCCACTTACATAGTTACAATTGTGTTCATTTATTGAATTGGTATACTCCATCTTGCTCAGTGATAAAATGTTTATTATACTTTTTGATAGATAGTATGTTGTGCCAAACGATGTAATATAGTTATTGTTCATACGTATCATAATGTCTGCACTGCACTTCTATTTGACGTAACTATTCACGTTTGTGAAGCTTGACACCTGAGCGAATTTCATCAATAATAGGTCATGCAGTGCAGTCTCCAATGTAGTTCTTCTCAATTTATAGACCGTTTCAGGAATCATATGTTGTATTCTCTGGTTTGTTTTAGATGAAGTCTATGCATGCTACTGAAATTAGCATGTCTTTTTCCACTTAAACTCGCAATGCATGCACAAGAAATTCGTACGCAACAATTCGTAGGGTGTCTATCTAGTTTTTATAGAAATTAATAATCAAAATATCACATTAAAAACTATGTCAATATCTCAGACAATCTACGTTTGTGACACAGAGCTGTATCACGAGTATCCCCTGGGTGCATTTCTCCACGATTAGCGCTAAGAAAGAACTTTTTATTTCGTCGCTGCACGTGGTAAAAATCGTGCACCCAGCGTATAGGCTTCAGCGCAATTAACAGCTATTTCTTTTGATCGCCCCAAATTAACAGATAACAGGTGGGTACTGGTTACTCAAAAAAATTTAACATCGAGTCCTCGGAGAAGAAAACAGATGACGACCTTCTCAGGCTTTCAGCCCAGTTAACAAAATTGAATAAAACCGGCCTATCTAACAATCCTCGCTAGCCCCAGGGCACGCTGCCGGAGGGGAGCACGGCGATACTGACCGGCGCCTAAACGCGCCGTCCACTAGGAGGTGGGCGGGAGCTGGCGGTTCGAGGCGGCCAGGCAACACGAGCACGAGCAGCGGGATGGTTTCAGGAATCTCTAGGTATGCTCTCTTCTTTTCTTGCCATGTGTGTTCGTTCAGCATTTGGTCGATTCATTCAGCAATTGGCTTGTTTCTGGTTAAAATCATACAGGGAAGATATAAATCTGAATTGTCTTTTCCACTATAAATCTTCTTGTACCATCTCATATATATGCCTATTGCTAAATGCCAGCCCAAAACCACATCTTTTCTTTTACTGTTTGGGGGTCCATCCCTGCCTACATGGCCAAATAGAACGAGTAACCCATAAAATCCACCATAAAAACATAGAGAAATTTCCATCCGTTCTTGAACATGCAAACTTCAGGTACAGAGTTTCAATTATTAAGCTATAGATACTGAAAACAACAGCAAATAAGTATGGGCGTATGGCAATAAATTAGAAGTACAAAATGCAGTAGAGGCATTTTGTTATTGTTACAATTATAAAGCTACAGATACTGGTAACAACAACAACAAATAGGAGGTACTTCAGAATACAGTATAGGCATCTTCCACTGTGCGAACAAACACCTGTGTACGTGACAAGCTCTTCAAGTTCTTATTTTTTTTCTGCCATTCGCCGATACGACTCCATTTGATTAGAAACACCTGCTGCAAACCCAAGGCCAAATCCTGTGCCAACGAAGAGAAACAAAATGACATCAACATGGTCGGGGGACTTGCTTCCACGTGCTTCAACTGGAGAACCTGGGCTGCCACACTGGTTGGACAAGGGCGCTCCACACAGTCCTGCATTCCTTTCATATGAATTGTTTTGGAACGTTCCAAATTGGCGCAATTCTGGAACTTTTCCCATCAATTGGTTGTTGGACAAGTTCAAGGTGCCAAGAGATGTGAGGTCTGTCAGCTCCTCTGGAATCTCCCCAGAAAGCTCGTTTGAAGATAGGTCTAGTGACTCTAAATCAGTCATACTGCCAAGTTGTGGTGGAATCTCTCCTGTCAACATGTTGTGCGACAAGTTAAGTCCATGAAGCCAAGCAAGTTTTCCAATTGATTCGGGAATGACACCCCTGAATGCATTATCTGAGAAGTCGATCATTCTAAGAGTAGTCCATATCTTCTCGAATGTTATGTACTGCCCTTTGAACATTACGGTGACAATATCTTGATAGGAACTATAAGATCCTGTCAAGTTTTGACCTTCTATAATGTCTCCAGTGAAATCAGAACTTCTGATCATAGATCGTAACTTTTCAAACCATTGTGAGCTCAGATTGCTTGACAAATTGTTTGAGGCAACATCAATGATTTGCAGACTTGAAAAATATTCTCCATAGTTATCATCTCCTAGGGGTTTTCCTATTGAGCCATGGAGCTGGTTGGATCTCAAGACAAGAACGCGAAGCTTGGGAAGCTTCCCTAACCAATATGGGAAAGAATCAACAATTTGGTTGTTACCCACATCAAGAAACTCCAAATCTTTGCAGTTAGTAAGTGAGCGGGGCAGCTGACCTTCAATCCTATTTCCATTCAAATTTATTGTCTGGAGAGCACATCCCTTGCCAATCTTCGAAGCTAGTCTTCTTTCCAGGTAATTGTCCCTCAAGTTCAATATGCTGATATGACCATTTTCTATTAGACAAGATGGGATCGTTCCAATAAAGCTGTTATTTGATAAGTCGAGAACTTCGAGCTTGCTTGAGTTGCAAATAAAGTGTGGGATCTGTCCACTTATTCTATTATTTGCCATCTTAAGGTAGGTAGTTTCGCTAAGGCATGAGGTGCAATTTTTCAAGATCGATGAGAATCTATTATTTGAGTAATCCAAGAACTGTTGGTTTGTTGGCTTCTGTGGTATAGGGATCTTTCCCTGAAGTCTATTGAAGCTCAGATCAAGAGTTTTCAAGCCTTTTGTAGGAGGAAAAGATGAAGAAAGTTCCAGCTTAGAAAACATGTTATTTGACAAGTTCAAATACTTAAGTGTATCACTCCAATTATCCCACATCCAATTGGGTATACTCCCAGAAATATGGTTATCTGACATATCCAAGAAACCAACATTGTGTAGAAGCTGCAGGGAATCTGGAATTTGAGTTAGGTTGCAAGATGCTAGGTATAAACTATTAAGCCGAGGTACGAAAGGAAGTGAAACTCCTTGTCCATCTATGACTGACAACATATTGTTTGAGAGACCGAGTTCACGGAACTTCCGTAACCTCAAAAATGAGCTCAATTCTACCTGACCCGTGAAGTTGTTGGAATCAAGAAAGAGCATCTGGAGACTTTTTAGTTGAAAGAAAGACTTCGGTATCAATCCACCCAAATCATTGCCACTCAAGTAGATAAATTCCAAGGAAGAATATGAAGTAGGGAAGTCCCTTAGCTGGCCAGAAAGTCGATTTGATGAAAGAGACAATATCTGTAATGTTGGAAGAGTAAATACAAAATCCGGTATTTCCCCTGAGAATAAGCAAAATAAATAATGGTTTAGTTAAAATTTCGTTCTGATCATGGTGATTACTCGCGTTGAAAGTCAAGTACTGTAATAGGATGCAAAAGCATAACATATTGATATGATACAATCATGGGTGCTGAGCTCAACTTGATAGGGCCTGTTCATTGGTGCCTAACTACATTAAAACAAAGTTAGCCAAAATATTTCTTGCCACAAAAACCGTAGCCAATAAGATGGGCCCATCTTATTAACGTCACAAGTGTGGCAAATTTATACAAAAGAAAAGAAAAGATCACGATATGTGGGTTTGAGTTCTAAGAAAATGTGGCAAGCATAACTGTGTCAGCGAATCAAACACTACCTCTAATTTCTTAAGCAAACTGTGACCTCCAAGCAAACGTCCCCTAAGCCTACAACCTTGATAAATCTATCTTTTTTCTTGGATAACTTTTTGTGTGCATAACCTTTTATTCGAAAATTCCCCTCTTGCACCCGTTGTCCAGGACACCGCCGTTTTCCCACTGTTGATACCTGCCCCCACTGACATCTATTGCCTGCGCTTAACTTCTGTCACCAGCGCTGTCTTTCACCATGCCCCCTCTCATAATAGCATGCCCATACAACACTAACAAGCCTAGTTGAGCTGGTTTATGCTGAGATTGCACATTGGTACCTAATCCGTGCTATCATATTATTTTTCAACATAGCAACGGAAATTTATAAGTAAAAGAAAACCAAAAGAAATGGTAAATTTTCCATACAGAACTTGATCGGGGAACTCACTACTAATTTTGATGGATGTAACCCTATAGCATAATACTCGCTTTAACAGGAACTTATCGTTTTTGGTCAGTCAAATGTTACTTTCGAATATCTTGTGCTGCTAGCGCTTCTGGAGCACCTTCTTCCTTCATGAGGAAGGCACCTTGTTCCTTTATAAGTAAATTTTTGATTTGTGGTGATGTGAATAAGTTTTCGGTATGCTGATCGACTTACCACTGAGATGATTCCCTTCAAGCGATAAAGCAGTGAGTTGAGTTAAATTAGCAACCCAGGCTGGTATTGTTCCAGAAAAACTGCAATTGCGAAGTGATAGGCGTGTCAGATTCTTCAGATTCCCAATTTCTGATGGTATAGGTCCAGAAAAACCGCAATTGATGATTCCCAACTTCCTCAAGTTCCTGAGATTGCCAATCGATGAGGGCGTTGTACTAGAGAAGCTGCAGTGAAAAAATACCAAATCTGTTAAGTTCTTGAGGTCCCCAATCCACGAGATTGATGACTCAGATGATTCTAACTGAGACAACTGCAACTTCTGCAAGGACTTAAACCAGGGAAGAAGCCCAGTGAAGTTATTATGTTTCCCACCAATGCCTAGCTCCTTGAGAGACTTGAGATTGCTGAAGGAGCTCGGGCTGCTAGTAGAGAAACTTGTTTCTAGTATATTCAGTATCTCTAAAGAACTCCCATTCAGAAAATCTGGCAGACGGCCCAACAGGTTTGGATTGTGGGACACATCAAGGACTCTCAGATTTTTTAGTTGAAAGATCCTTGGAGGAAACAACCCATCAAAATTATCATAACGGAGTCGAAAAAACACTTAGATTTTGGAAATCTGCAAAAAAATCCGGAACCACACCAGATATGTCGTTGTTACCATGGAGGTTAATCACAGTAAGCGAACGAACTCTTGAGAGGGAGGGATGAATTAGACCATAGAGCCTACAACGCTCCAAGCTAAGAACCTCAAGATGAGGAACATGTCTAGCCAGAGCATTACACCACTCTTCTCCAATAGAAGATATATCCACCCAATCGAGGTACATCACCCTTAGATTGCTGAGGCTTGCCACCAAGGCCCTAAAACTTGGTTCCCACAACACCAACATATTCCAAGAGTAAGTATTGATGTCTCTGAACAATTGGTTGGAGAGGTCAAGCGAGATGAGACTTGTGAGGTAGCCTATGCTGATAGGGATCTGACCGTAGAAGCCTGAACCAGAGAGGTTGAGGTGGGTTAGGAGAGAGAGCCTCTCAAACCCGAGGAGCGGAAGGTGCAACCCGCCGAAATCGTTCCCGCTGAGGTCGAGGTGCTGCAGAGAGGTGATGTTGAAGAGTGCACCGTTGATGCCGTTGCTATACAGGCCTCGACCGCGGAGGTTAAGGGCAGTTATCTGTCCGGAGGATGCGTCGCAGCCAATGCCCTCCCAGAGACAGCAATCGGTGCCGGCTTGCCATGAAGGGAGGGTGGTGGTGGAGTAATCAAAGGAGAAGGATTGCTTCAGCTGGAGGAGTGACACAGCTTGGTCTGGAAGACAGTGCACAGAGGTTGCAGCAAGGTTGCCATGGACGCTACTGAAGGTGAGCTGCATTAGCGCAAGGAGAGGTAGTATAAGCCAGCCACCGGAAGCCATTTTGCTAGTTAATTTTTCTGTGAGCTGCATGCAGTATTAGAGAAAGAAAATATGATCAGACTCTCAGAGGGCCGGTGTATTCTTATCTACAAGTACAAGTCCCCAATGGTGGCTTCACGTGAAGTAGAAGTTTCTTGAAAGTGGTACACTGGACTTTTGATTTCAGGGAAGACTTGACTCAGTGTAACCTACTGACTAAGATGGAGTTATTATTTGCCTCTAAATCTAGTGTTTTTTTTAATAATCATAAGTTATGACACATCGTGTTTGAAAAATATTTGAGCGGAAAGACCAGAAGATGCAAGCTGTTCACATTGTGTAAAATGAAAGAATATGATGAGAACTGATCCATGAAACTTATCATCATATGATGAATGACAAATATAGCTCTAGCACCAATTCGATTGAATCTGGGAGGCCTAGAAGACGGTTCCTAATTCAAACCTAATAGATCAACTCTCCATATATCCATGTACTATGTGTGTGATATTTGTATATTGTCTTCTATGTTTGTACTCCTTTTTAGCTACAATTTTTCCTATTAGGCATCTGTGTGTCAGTTTATATATATATATATTTTTAAAGAAATATTATGTATGTGTTGACCTCACTGATGGCCAAGATAGGGCAAGGGTGCTTGCATATTAAATCTGTGTACTATTTTGTCGAACCCCAGAATTCATAACAGAGAGTCTTAAGTAAAACCACCCGCTAAGTCGAAACGTCAACCCCGACCTCAACCCCAGGGTATCAAACCCAAGAGGAGTGGAGTGATATGGCTCCGAATAGCCCGAGATGTCAACCCTGAACTTTCTCCGGCAAATTAATGCACAGATCGAGTAGAGTGATATAGTCTCCTCACTCTTTTACTACCGAGCCGGAACATCAACCCCGAACTCGTCCCGGCAAACTAATGCTCGGCTGGAGTAGGGTGATATAGTCCCCAACCTCTCAGTAGCAGAGTCGCTTCACAGGGGTGATTAAACCTAATAACTCTATGATAGGAACTCTGAAATCCTACCCACAACATGTGCTTCATCAACATACACACCCGGCACATGAGCAGGCGAAAAACAACCAGATTTCACAGCAGTGACTCTACGACAGAAACTGCAATATTATAAGTTTGAAACTTAACAAACATATATTCACATGAGGATCCGAAGATCCAAATACACAGCGGAAGGGTATTAGTGGCTACGAAGCCAAAACGGTAAGGCCAAAAGTGGCAGCGAAACAAACCCAAAATGCCAAACCCCGGGGGGCAGGATCACTGCCTGGGATTTCCGGTGACTAGTCGTCGTTGGTGTCGATCTCTATATGGAAACCACCCTCAGGACGGGTAGTTTCCTCTGCAACAAAACATCAACAATAGCAGGGTGAGTACAAAATTGTACTCAGCAAGACTTACAGTGCGGAAATTAGTAATAGACGTGCCAAGTATCAATAAAGGGGTAGTTGTGGACTATTTTGCGGAAAGTAAGTTTTACCTTTGTCAATAGCAGTAAGTAGATGGAAAACCGACTACCAGAATACTTTTCAAAGGGGACGAGTCGAACACTTCACGATCAGTCCTTATTGCAGATCACCACACCTTAGGTACCCCGACCGATCCTCGACCACCCTGGGAGGAAGCTGTCGCTAACCACGGCCTTAGAGTTGATTATAGTTGTCTAATTCGATGCAAAATCTTACCAAGCTGTCCATAACCGCGGACACGGCTGTTCAAACAATTCAAACCCTGCAGGGGGTACATCTTTACCTACACCTATCGATCGACTCTTAATGCTATCATGTACACACTTCACGAGGTGTGCTAGCAGAGGGTGATCGAATACGACCTTTACAATGCTTTCGACCTAGGTATGAGCCATCCGTACGGGCTAGTCCATGTGCATCAGTCCGGCCGTGACTACGACACGGTCCCATACGTTGTGAATCGAGGTACATCCCCAGCCTCTCAGACCGTGTGTCCACCCCACCCTTATATGAGATACCACACCACATTCCTTTTTTTTCACGCACACGGCAAATGGAAACGGCAAACTAATGCAGCTCATACACTAAGTCTAAGCAAATTATTGAGTCATGGGTGGCCCCATAATCCACCCGTGTAGAAATACGCGAATCTTGGTTCGAAGGGACACCGGAAACCGGTCCTTGCGGGAAGGCGAGACAACCCACCATGCTCCCAGCCATGGCCTCTCGTATAAACCCAGATATGATTAAGTAAGTTCATTAGTTATCCCAGTGAACACCCACCTACCACGTAACCCATCCAATAGTGTGAATTTGTCTGCCATCCAAGAAATTATGACTTCTACATGTCTAAGCATGTCTAAGCATTAGTAATATAGCAAGCATTACAAAAGTGTACACTATTCTACCATTCTAGATAGGTTGGGATGGTGGTGGAGTTGTTTAAGTGACAAGTTAAGTTTTATACACCGGAATAGGGTTCTGCTTAGCGGAAAAGTAGAATTTGAACGCATGTGATAACAAATTTAAAAACAACTAATACTTTGCAAATAGTAGGAGTTTTGCAATGTGACCAAAATGGCTGCTTGCCTGGTTGCTTTGCAACTAAACCCTGCTCGTGATCAGGACTATCGTCTTCTGGACCTTCCGGCTCTAACGGGGGAGAACGAAAACACCGAAAAAGAAGGGCACAATTGTAAATATCAAAATACTGAACATCGGCATGAGATGAAATGCATGCCATGATGTAGAGGGTGTAAAATAAAGGCTAATGCAAGTGGAATCAATTTAATCGGAGTCCGGACGCATAAGATATCGCGACCCGAAAATCCTCCGGCTAATCGGAACCCTAATTTGAGTTTTAGCAATTAGGTTTTTCCTAGCATGCAAACATGTATAAACATGACATATTTGAATAGCTCTTATTTTTTCGAACATTTTGATATATTATTTACATTTTTCTGATTAAAAATGGATTTTCTATGCATTTTCTAAGATTTCAATCATTTTAAGTCTTTTGTTGTATTTTTCTCAGCAAAAATAGCATTTAATTTAATTCAAATAGTCTTTAATTTAATTCAAATAGTCACAGGGGCTGACAGGAGGGCCCTGGGTCAATTCTAGTCAAAATTGACTTTGGTCAATGACAGTGGGACCCACTGTCATAATTTTTATTTCCTTTATTTCTTTTACTGAAATTCTAACAAGTGGGGCCCTTATGTCATTGGGACAGGTTTATTATACTCATTTATTGTACTGTTATGCACTGATGGCAGTCATTAAGATGTCGTTTAGCACTAACTGCTGATGATTAGCATTAAATAGCTCAATTAACCGGTCGGAACAGCAGGTAACAAATTTAATTCGCACATTTAATTGGTCTTGGCCACATTAAGATGAGTCTTTGGTCATTAAGGACCACACTTAAGGAGCTCGGGCGGCCGGCTCGGTCGGGGTCCAGGGAAAAGGCCGACGCCGGCGACGGAGCGGCTTACCGTGGGGAGAAGCAGCGTGGTGCTGGGCGGAACGGAGCGGCGGGTTCGGCGGCGTGGATGGCACCGGGACAGTCGGCGGCGAGCTGGGGTGAAGCCGAGGCAGGTTCGGAACCCGGCGGGACGGCGGGGAACGAGGCTAAGGCGGAGCCGGGGGCGGGCTTCGGGGTGTTGGTGCCCCGGCGGTGCTCCAGTGGCAGAAGCCGAGCAGTGAGGGGAGCGGCACGGCGAGCTACGGTGAGAGGGCGGCGAGAGAGCTCGGTGGAGGCGGGCGGCGAGCTCGGGAGCTTCGGTGGTGAGGGCACCGGGGAATGGAGTGTGGCCGAGCGGCGCGAGGAGCGGCGCGGGCTAGGGATGGAGCGGCGGAGGGGCTACGGGGAAGGGGAGGCGGAGCACTTCGGGTGGCCGGGCGGCGAGGCAAGAAGGCGGGAGAGGCGGCGAAATGGGAGCAAGGCCGAGGTGGGGCGGTGAGTTTGAGACCGGCCAGGAACCGAGGGGGATAAGGAGGAGGCAGGCAGGGGGAGTACCGAAGCAGCTGCTGGCCTCGGCCACGGCGCATGCTTGCCAGCCAAGCAGCTGTGTGGCGGCGGCATGGAGATGGGCAAGCGGCAGCCGGGTGAAGAAGAAAGGGGAGCGGCCAGGAGCGGGCCAAGCAGGTCGTGCGGGAGGGAAAGCGGGCCGGGGAGAACCGGACCATTCGGGAAAGAGAGAAGAAAACGGGCTAGAAGAGGCCTACTTCGGCAGGGGGGAGAGAAATTAGGTTTCTTTTTAATTTCCTGTTCTTTTGAACTTTTAATTTACAAATTCAAATCAGTTCTAAACCCCTGCTCTATAACTCAAGTTTTAAAGAAGGCTTTGGGGATCTTCCATCTCAGCTTGCTTGATTTCCTCATTTGGATGTTTAGTTAAACCCTAAAACGAATTCGAATTCTAGTTTCAAACCTTTAGAACCATTTCAAAGTTCTCTCAAATTTAAAATTAAACCTCAAAGCATTCTTATAAGGTTTTGTTCTATTTCAAATAGGTTTTCCAAATCAACTCAAAATCCTCTTTTAAACCTCCAAGCTCTACTTCTAACTAGAGCTCCAATTCAAAGTTCAATTTAATTGTTGAGTTCCCGTTTAACACAGCCTTTTGGACTTTTTAACTATTTCAAACATATGGCTTTATAGCTCGGTCAACAAGTTGAATTCATGAGATGATCCTCGGGACTTGTTATTTCAAAACTCTGCAAGACCCACTTGAGTTTCGAAGTTTTATCCATGTTATCAAGTTAGGGTTTGTGCAAAGCTTTTCATAAGAGTTCAAAAATTCAAAATCTTACTCGATTTCAGGCTTCAATGCAAATGCATGTCATGAAATGATGCACACAATTAGCGGCTTAAGAACGGGGATGTTACATATTTCCTCGAATTCATTTGGAAACTAATATTCGTTTGAGAACTAAAATATCTGCATAGAAGTCATGAATAATAGCTTCATGAGAGGTGTAGGTTTCTTGCCAAGTGGTAAGCAGGACTTACAATTCCAGGGAAGATCTGAGTGTAACCAACAGATTGAGATGGAGTTCTTGTTTACCATTACAATATGCATTTCACTCGTGACACATCATTTTCCAAAAAAAAGATTTGGGCAGAAAAATCAAAAGATACGAGCTGGTTACATCATTTAAAATAATATAATATAATGAAAACTAATCAATGAAAATTATCATCATCTGATAAATGAAAGGTATAACTCTAGATTTTAACATCAACTCAATTCAATCTGGAAGGCTAAAAGACGATTCCTAATTCGAACCAAATAGATCAAATCTCCATATATCTATGTACTATGTGTGATATTTGTATATTTTCCTCTATATATGTACTCCTTTTAGCCGCAACTTTTCCTATCAGGCATCAGTGTGTCGGTTTGTTACTTTCTTTAGCAGGCATATGCATGGGTTAACGTCACCGATGGGCCAGATAGGATGATGGGACTTGTCTATTAAATCCATGAACTATTTCATCGAATTCATTTGCAAATTAATATTTCTTTGAGGACTAAAATATCTGCATACAAGTCAGGAATAATGGCTTCATAAGAGGCGTATGTTTCTTGCCAAGTGGTAAGCAGGACTTATAATTCACGGGAAGACCAGAATGTAACCTCCCTGCTGACTGAGATGGAGTTCTTATTTTCCTTTAAATATGCATTTTTTAGTAGTCATGAGCCACGAGTCGTGACACATCGTTTTTAAAAATAATAGGGCGGAAAGATTAAAAGACACGAGCCGTTCACATCATTTAAAATAATATAATATAATGACAACTAATCCATGGAACGTACCATCATTTGATGAATAACAAATGGGCTTTACTAGGTGGCGATCATGCGCCCCCTAACCATAGGGTGCGGGGCCTCCTTGCATGTATGTATTGTTGTCCTTTGCATGCATGCATAAGAGTAGATAATGCTGACATCATTAAGATTCTCCTAATTCTAGAAGTTTAAAATGTTTTTCCTCTCAAACCATTTATCTAATTTGATATTTATTTTCACCATTTGATTCCTCATGAGGAGAGCTTCAAAACTAGATCCCATGTTGATATATTTCAACAATATTTTTTTGCGGCATCAGTTACCATGCTTATAGTACACAATTACCACCATGTACTGATGTAGTTACCTATAACTGCTTACTAATAGACCGGTAACTGACGTATTACTGTCTGGTAACTAGCAGCCCCAATTTTTTTCCTCAAAACATATCTAAATGAGATCTAGTTTTGAAAACCTCGTCGAGATGAACCCAACCATGAAACCGGATCACGAATCGAATTAACGGTTTAAGAGATAAAACATTTTGAAATTTTGAAATTGAGGGAATCTCGCTGATGTCAGTAATTTCGTTTGTTACTATTTGCATGCACTTTGTTGATGTCAGCAAATTTATTCTCTTGCTATTTTGCATGCAGAATACCATCGCTCCACCGTAAAAAAGTTTAAGCCGTACTATAAGATACGTGTGCCAGTTAGATTTTTCCATAACAAATATATCTCCATTATGTTAACATCAATTGAATGCAATTTGGAAGGCTAGAATACGGTTCCTAATTCGAACCGAATAGGTCAACTCTGTATATACCCATGCTGTATGATATTTGTATATTTAGTTCTTCTCTGTATGTCTTTTTTTTTCAATTTTTAAAGCAGGTCATGTATGTGTTAACCTAACTGGGGCCGGATAGGGTATGGGGGCTTGTCTACTAATCCATGTACTATTTCCAGGTATAGGTTTTCGCCAAGTGGTAAGTAGGACTTACAATTATAGGGAAGATCCGCTGTAACCTACTCACTGAGATAGAGTTCTTATTCACCTTTAAATATGATTTTTTTTTAATAATCATGAGTTGAGAATCAGTGCCATCCTTTTGGAAAAATGATTGGGCAGAAAGATCAAAAGATACGAGCTGTCCACATCATTCAAAATAAAATAATACAATAAAAACTAATCCATGGAAATTACCATTATTTCATAAATGACAAATATAGCTCTATTATGTTAACATCAATTCGGTTCAATCTGGAAGGCTGGAAGACGGTTCCTAATTCAAACCAAATAGATCAACTCCCTATAAACTCATGCACTTATGTGTGATATTTGAATATCGGGATGTGGTCTTGCCCCTGGGAGTTATACCCCCTATGGATGTCATTCATTTAGTTCCTCAAGATCTGTGACAACTAATCTCACAAATTATTTCCTAGACAAATCACCCACACGTAATGCTAATAAAATATCTTTTCCCACTGTTATACCAACAAAGATTCTTGAGTACTAACTCATTTTTGCTAATAAAGGCTCTTGTTGTTAGTCAGTCTAAGTAAGCGGTATGATGAGCTAAATAACCAGACAAACTCTGTGTTCAGCATGTCAATCAACCGAATCTCCACTACTACAAAAATAACATTTTTAGATCCCTCATCTCAGACAATTTTAGTAAAACCGATTGTATTAAAATAATCTCAGCCGTTTTTTAATATCTCACTCGGTTTAAGAAATAAACCGACTAAAATAATTACCTATCTTAGTCAGTTCTAAAAAAAACTGACTAAAGAAGTATCCCAGTCGGTTCGTTTTTGAACCGACTGAGATAGACAAAATATTCTAGCCGGTTTCTTTTAAAACTCGGCTGAGATATTTTCGCCAGCCCAAATACCAGCCAAACCCTACTAGCTACCCTTCTCGATATTTCTCAACCCAATCAGCCGAACTCATCCCCTTTTCAATCCTCCGCCGTCGCCCTTCTCAACAATCTCAACCCCTTCTCCAATCCCCTTCTCAACCCATATCTTTCTTCCTCCACCACTGCCCCTCTTTGCCTCTCCCTTCTTCAATTCTCCGCCCTAGTTGACAGCGGAGCAACGCAGTGGTGGCGGGGAGCAACATGATGGCAGCCGAGCGTCTCCAGATCTAGATCCTTGAAGGCCACGGGGAGCACGGAGAGGTCGTGGGCGGGGAGCGTGGAGAGGTCGTGGGCGAGGAGCCCGGCAAAGTCGCGGGCAAAGGTGCGGCGAGGTCTCGGAGGAGCAGAGGCAGGGAGCAGCAAGACTGGCGGGGAGCCCATGTCAGCGATGAGATATTTATCTATTTTCTTCTTCCTTCTTCAATCCTCCGTGCTAGCTGGCAGCTGAGCGAAGCGGTGGTGGCGGGAGCAATGCGGTGGCCACGGGGAGGCCTCCAGATCCAGATCCTTGGAGCCACAGGGAGCGCGACGAGGTCGCGAGCGGAGGCGTGGCGAGGTCCCGGAGGAGCAAAGAAGAGCTGCCTATCTTGCTTATTCTGATTCTTGCATGCTGCCCTCTCCCCTTCCCTTCTAGCGAATATTGATGAGTTCATTTTGTTGTATGCTGCATGAGATCCATATCACGTGGAGGAGGGGTTTGCTACAGAACACTGTGCCGTCGAGGAGGGCCAGCTGCACCTGGTACATGGCCACGGACACATTCATCGTCGTCCTCACAGCTGGCTTCGCGTCCCTATTCTCGATTTTGTCTTCACTAGCGAGCTTGAGCTCCAGTGTAGGAGGGAAGGGAAGGATAGAGGGGGAGAGAGCACAGCGGAGGAGCAACGGCGAGGAGGAGCAGTGGTCGAGGAGAGCAGCGGGATGACTTTTAATTTTTTTTACTTTTTGGTGAGTATTAGAGTCGGTTCTGTATTTTGACCAGCTGAGGTTTTCGACTTTCAGAGTCGGTTCTGTATAGACAAACCGGCTGAAGATCTCAATTTTTAGAGTCGGTTCAAAAAATATTATTAGCTCCCTTTGCTTACAGTCATCTCTGAAACCAACTGTGATGGCCATTTTTAACCGGCTGAGAAAGCCATTTGTGTGGTAGTGCTCAAAGCTCTATCCAACGGTGGATGAAAGGGTTTCGATGCCCCCGTGGTGGTTCCTACCAGGAATTTGTACGTCAGTTTTTTTTACATTTTTTAAAGAAGGCTTATGTATGTGTTTACCTCGATGGGTCAGGTAGGGTGGGAGGTTTCCTCGAATTCATTTGAAAACTAATGTTCTTTCGAGAACCAAAATATCCACATACAAGTCGTGAATGATGGCTTGATGAGAGGTGTAGGCTTTTTGCCAAGTGGTAACTAGGACCGACAATTCCGGGAAAGATCCAAGTGTAACTTACTAACTGAGATAGAATTCTTGTTTACCTATAATATGCATTTTTTAATAATCATAAGTCGCAAGTCGTGATACATCGTTTTTGAAACAAGATTGGGCGGAAAGATAACTAATCTATGAAAATTACCATTATTTGATAAATGACAAATATAGCTCTTTATGTTAATATCAATTCGATTCAATCTGGAAGGCTAGAAGACGGTTCCTAATACAAACCAAATAGATCAACTCTCTGTATACCCATGTACTATGTGGGTGATACTTGAATATTGTCTTTTGTGTTTGTACTCCTTTTTAGCTATAACTTTTCCTAGCAGGCATCTGTATGTTAGTTTTTTACTTTTTTAAAGAAGGTTTATGCATGTGTTAACCTCACCGATGGGCTAGGTAGGGTGAGAGGGCTTCTACGGATTCATTTGAAAATTAATATTCCTTTGAGAACAAAAATATCCACACATAAGTCATGAATGATGGCTTCATGAGAGGTGTAGGTTTCTTGCCAAGTGGTATGTAGGACCGATAAATTCTGGAAAGATGCAAGTGTAACATACTAACCAAGATGGAGTTCTTATTTACCTATTGTACGTATTTTTTTAATAATTATAAGTCGCAAGTCCTGATACATCGTTTTCAAGACAAGATTGGGCGGAAATATCAAAAGATACAAGTTACATCAATTCAAGTAATATAGTATAAGAAGTGTCCATGAAAACTACCATCATCTGATAAATCACAAATATAGCTCTACCTGTTGAGATCACTTCAATTCAATTCAATCTGAAAGGCTAGAACACGGTTCCCAATTCGTACCAAATAGATCAACTTTCTATTTACCCGTGTACTACATGTGTGATATTTGTATATTGACTTCTACGTTTGTCCTTCATTTTAGCTGCAACTTTTCCTGTTAGGGATTCTTTTTTTTTGGCGAGAATTCCTGTTAGGGATTCGAATGTCAGCTTTTCACATTCTTTTTAAATAGCCTTATGTATGTGTTAACCTCATTGATGGGTCAGATAGGGTGAAAAGGCTTGTCTACTAAATTCTTGTAATATTTCCTCAAATTCATTTGGAAATTAATATTCCTTTGAGAACTAGAATATCTACATACAAGTCAAAAATGATTGCTTCATGTGAGGTAGGTTATGTCACGACCCCAATTTCCGGAGCCACAAGAAATGTCCGCAATTGCTCAGGAGTTTCTCAATTGCGATGTACAGTGAATACATTGCCAACACAACGCTAAAACATCCAACTTTATTACAAAACAGTAACATGCTTAACAGCAGGTTTTATCTTACAAATAGATGGAGCGTCCAAACCCAAAGTTTATATTACAACCAAAAGAGCTCTACACCACAGGTATCCTCGAGCGTGGATGACCTAGAATTTGTAGTCGTCTCCGTTGAGAACTCATAGTCAAAAGGTTCTTCCTCCTCTTCTGGCACATCTAAGAGGGTTGGTGCAGTAATGAATATACGGAGTACTCAGAAAACCACATTGAAAAAAGAACTATTTAACTACATGCTCGGATTTCATAGAATGGGTAGGTTTTCATGTCATATGGTGGATGCATAACCCTAATCTTTGACTTAAGAATAAAATCATTTATTCAAGCATTTGGACTATAAAGCAGTTGAATTTTAACAACGTTGTTGGGGGTCATCACCACATTTAGTTAACCATTATCAAATTTCTACTTATGCCTTGTATTAGGAATCACCCTTAAACATAGCTTCACTAACTGGAAGCACGGCATATTCGCACACAATTTTAATATGACTCTACAGAGTTGCTCAGCTTTACCTTTACCCACAAGATATCTACGCTTCTTGTTGTCACTGCAGTATTACACACTCTCATTAGCGTCTCGACATAGGTGAGACAACAAGGTTTTTTGTCTGCCCTATCTTTTGAAGTTTTCACCTAGGAATAACACATCAGTCATCTCTTGGAAGCTCAATCAGGCCATGGTTAGCTAGCAGGTCTGAGGTCCGAGTGTATTCTTGTTGTGATTCCCCGACACATGGCCTATCACTTAGTCGCTCTGTGGGCCTTCCAAAGAATAGGAACAACATGCTATTTTGTAGTTGTTCAGTGGGACAAAGTAGACTTCTAAGCTAGGTTTGACAAGTCAAACATGTGGTTGAGAGGATCTTATGCTTATCACTTAGCATAAGGGCGGCTATCCTTATATGTCCTTACTAAGGTAATATAACACATTAACCTTACTCTACAGAAAGGGTATGGGTGCACAGTCAACAGATGAAAGGCTCCATCATCTTTGTCCCCAATCGTCGGCAATTTAATTATAAAACCACATTCTCCAGCATTCACATAGGGTTGCCATCATTTTCTAATACAATCCTAACCGGTTGTAACATCCCCAAAGTTTTTACCATATTATTGTGCATCATGGCATGCGCATGATTCAAATTTTGAATTGGAAATTTGAATCCTTAAAGGAGGTCTTTGAATAGTTTGAATTTGAGCAAATTTCAAAAGAAAACTAAAAAGAAAAATAAAACCAAACCCCCCGGGATGGGCCCCCTCCTCTCTCCCCGGCCCACTTTCCCCGCTCCCGGCCTGCTCCCGCCCCGGCTGCTTGGCCCGCCTCACCCCCGCCCTCATCCCCTTCCCCGCCGCCGCCCCATCCCCATTTGAGCGCTGCTGCTGTGGCAAGCGCCCGGCGCATCCCCGGCCACCTCCTGCCTCAGGCGCCACCCCCTTCTTATCTCCTCCTCTTCCCCCCTCCCCCCGACCGACTCCTCCCCACCCGAGCTCTCTCCCTCTCTCTCTCCCTGTCTCGGCCCCCGCCTCCCCGTCACCGCCGCCCGCCTCCGCCGTGCCCCGCCACCTCCTCCGTCGCCCACCGAGCAACCCAGCCACCTCTCCACGCCGCCTCGCCCTCGCCTCGGTGCCGCTCTGCCGCCTCCTCCCCGTTACCGCGCCATCTCGACCCGAGCCACGCCGTCCCAACTCGTCGATCCGCCGCTGCCTAGTTTCGTCGCTCGCCTCCACTCCGACCTCGCCGCTCCGTGTTGGAAATATGCCCTAGAGGCAATAATAAAGTTGTTATTATTCTATTTTCATGTTCATGAATAAGTTTATGTTCTATGCTAGAATTGCATTGGTTCTTGAATATGAGATTCAGAGGAAAACCTAATTGCATGTGTGGAATAATAAACACCATTCAGATCCCTAGTCAGGCCTCTGGACTAGCTCATGTGTTGTTGATGATCTTGTTTTCCTGATCATGGGCATTGTTAATGTAACAAGAATGCCGGCAATAATGGGAACACATTGTTAGGGTAACAATGGTGTTGGATAGACCCCCTTATGAGATACTGCGAGATCACTTCGTCAATATGTTGTCAGTATCTTCTCATGATGTGTTAACGTTTACTTGCGTCCTTAGACCATGAGAATATCATAGACCCGGATACCGGATGGTTGCTTTGGGGTCATCAAACGTTACTCCGTAACTGGGTAATTATAAATGTGACTTCCAGGTACACTAGAAAGTATAT